>VOMN01025183.1:0-46519 GCA_014899125.1 Orchestia grillus
TGGGTGCCGCGTGTGTGGGTGCCGCGTGTGTGGGTGCCGTGCGTGTGGGTGTCGCGTGTGTGGGTGGACTCAGACGAGTCTTGACGGCAGGAGGCAGAGTCTCGCAAGTGTTTTTATGGACGACTCGGCTTCATTTTATGGCGCTGACAGTACGTTGAGAAAGCACGATCTTAACTCCTGAATTGCAATGCAAAGTTTAATAGCAGGCAGTTTGAATGGTTCACCAAAGATTTACTGAGCTATTAATCTTCGAATGCCGTCAACGAAATTCTACGCATTTTGAATAATATTACGTTAAGACGAACTCCTTTTAAAATATTTTAACTCTGATCTGAGGCTGAGACTCGCTGCATGAGATCCTCTCGATCCTCGTAAAATAGAGAACTAGGTTTGCTTTAATATTTTGATATCTCTTAATTAATATACGTATGTCCCGCCGAACTTTGAATTACGTGAAAAGGAGAATAAACACAAAAGCCTCTCCTTAGTACACCAACACCCAAACTCAAGTTATTTCTCACGGCAACATAACAATTCTGTAGCACAAATTAAAAATCAAACCGCAAAAAAGCTATGAGTTGTTCATTCTAGTACCCAATATAACAGCCTATATGTGTCAATAAACTCAGCAGTGTGGCTCCCGTTAAAGTTATTCTAACGGTTCGTAAATATTCTTCAAGATCCCGCCAGCCTCTGTTGTTTACACTCTCCTTTGGTAATTCTCACTGTTGATTTCGGTATCATAATTCTCATTATTGATGTTGGTATAATAATTCTTACCATTGATTTCGGTATAATAATTCTCACCATTGATTTCGGTATAATAATTTTCACCATTGATTTCGGTATAATAATTCTCACCATTGATTTCGGTATAACAATTCTCACTATTGATTTCTGTATAATAATTCTCACCATTGATTTCGGTATAATAATTCTCACCATTGATTTCGGTATCATAATTCTCACCATTGATTTCACTGTAATGATTCTCATCATTAATTCCTCAACAGTGATTTTTACCATTAATTTCGCTATAGTGATTCTCGCCATTGATTTCGCTATAATGATTTTCATGAATAAATTCGCTATATTGATTCTCATTATTGATTTCGCTATAGTGATTTTAATCAATAATTTCGCTATAATAATCCTCATCATTAATTCAGCTGCAATACGCGACAGACGACGAAACAAAGACGATAACAGCAACAGCGGCACTGCCAACGGTCCGTTTCAGCAGCGCCTATGCAACTGAAGCTTATTCAAGCAAAAGCTCAAAATTTCCCTCAAAAATACTGTACGTTTATGTGTTGCCCGATGACCTTCCCCACAGAAAACGGGAAAATATTTTTCGAAAAACGGAATTCGAAAATTCTCCTTTGTTCGCAAACAAAACAAGGTTTTTCATCAGCTTATGAGTGACTGCAGCATCGACGAAGACCAAACATGTTTCCTATGTTACGTCAAGGACGACCTGCACCGAGCTATCTGTCATGTATAGTACAACTGGAAAAAATTGAGACCTTGTACTACTGTTTCGTCCAGGAATTGAACTTCTCATTGAGATCTGCATACAATGTTGCTAAATCGACCATTGGATAAAGTGTATTCCTCAATAAATTTTGGTAATTTTTCAGAAACTTGTCCCCAGTAGGTCATTTGTATCAGAAATAAGTAGTAGTAATAAGATAGCAGCACTTGCAACTTCTATCTCACACCGAAAGGAAAGGGCCGCTCAGCATGGACGTTGGAGAACGGGGAATCTATGCACAAAGTGTGTTATCACACAAGATCCCCTGCGCACACAATCAGCAAGTTAAGGAGGACGTAGAAATGATGAAGAATCATCAGTGAAAAAAGCATGAAAACAAAAAGAAGCAAAGTGGGCACGAAAGATAAAAGTCCCGAAGGCCTGATTTATGCCGACGTAACCTAACATTGTCCATCACGAGACGCTAGTCCCATCGCATAAGATAGACAAACCTAACTAACCTAACCCTATGGCCTATCCTATGCCCCCGAGGAGTGCCAGAAATGCAACTTGAAGGAAAACCATTGGCCAGTTACTTAAATAAATGCGACACCGTAAAGGGTTCCGAGAGAAGTCATGAAGAATGAAAATTCTAAATTAGAACAGTATTAGTTTTATGTCCCGTTTTTATGTTTCAAGCATGATTCATCTCATTAAAAAAAGCAGAAGCGCAGCACAATCCGTAACATACGCATCGTCATTACCTTGTGTTGCCGTGTTATATACAACACACGCGTCGTCATTACCTTGTGTTACCGTGTTATATACAACACACGCGTCGCCATTACCTTGTGTTGCCGTGTTATACACGCCCGCCGGACTTTGAATTGAGTCGTGTTTTACTCACAAAAACGGAGGAGAAGCAAACAACCTCTCTCTAGTACAGCATCACCCAAACTCAAGTAATCTTTCACTGAAATCCAAACCCTTATTCTGTACCATCACCATGAAATGTACAGAAAAACGGTGGCGGTGCAGCAGTCTTGCTAAGACTGTATCATCACCGTGAAGTTTCTGTATTCTGTATCATCACCATGAAGTATCATCACTATGAAGTATCATCACCATGAAGTATCATCACCATGAAGTATCATNCACTATGAAGTATCATCACCATGAAGTTTCGGTATTCTGTATCATCAGTACTGAATCATCACCATGAAGTGCACAGAAAAATGGCGGCGGTGCAGCAGTGTTGCCAAGACTCGTCCAGACATCTGCGGCAGCCCCGCACGTAATGCCCTACGATCACCGTCGCAATTAACACCTCATCAAAGCTTGGCTTTGATGTGAAAATTGGCCCCATTCGAACTGCTGGCCAAGTTATTCAGAAGGAAATGATGCAAGTTTAAGTTAGCGCAGTTGTGATTGAGACGACAGAACTGCAAAGTGACTTTCACGGAACATTAATGCAGCAGAGCCCTTAGTTGCTGTTGAAAAAATAGCACGCTTTGCGTCCTGTGTTCCCCCTTATACTTGACTCAGAACGATTTTATGGAATTTGTGACGTGAATGAATGGATGGAAGAAGCGACTTCGGGCTGCGTCTTCAAATCCCAGCCATGACGACAAACTATCTCGCGTCCTGCGGCTCCGCAAACTCTACAAGTAACTCAATTCTAGCTCAGATGAAATGTCAATCACACCTGTTGCAACACCGAACCTAATCCGAACCTAATCCAAACCTAATCCAAACCTCATCCAAACCTCATCCGAACCTCATCCGAACCTAATCCAAACCTAATCCAAACCTAATCCAAACCTAATCCAAACCTAATCCAAACCTAATCCGAACCTAATCCGAACCTAATCCGAACCTAATCTGAACCTAATTCGAACTTAATCCGAACCTAATCCTGTGCACAGAACCTAATCAAAAGCATAGATTGAGCATGCAGAATGGCACATCTTGTATACGATTGTGTGGGATGTTACATCATCGCACCATAAGAATGTTACCAAACAACGTATGAAAGATCTCGTGCACTTCTGAACGTTTTAACTAAGTACACCTAAGCAATTCAGAACTTCGAGGAGGAATTATAGCTGCTCAAGTTCTGCCGATGAAGCAACGCTTCCTTTTATAACTAAACTAGTATACCCCGCCAAAAATGGCGGGACTAGTGATGTTAATTTAAAATGCCCTCTTATTTACGGTAAACCTGACATGAAATATTGTTATTTGCAGTATCACTGATACAGAATACCAAAAACTCCTCAACCATATATCGTATGTGGTTACTGCATTACTTCCAACGATAATTTTTAAGCGTATACGTACATACATTTTCGCGATGTGAAAGAATATCACTTTCCAGAGGGTCTTCCGCTTTACTCCTGCCATTCTGTCGACGGCTTAGCGGCTGTACGCACCTGATTCCTGGCCGGTCCTGATGTACGAGTATCAAGTAAAACCTTTTCTTACTCTATGTACAAAGACTTCCTCGAACGTCACTCCTGTGCAGCTATACGCAATTCATCACACATACACAACGTTCAAAAGAATTTAGAATCAAATAAACATGGTCTCCCGATATCCTGTAGTACAGTTATCCTGCATCGTTCTCAAATAGCAACATCTGCAGATAATTATCGTGTCAGCTCTCCCTAAATGGCTGATATTCTAAGTGTCTCCAGCAACCACCGACGCATCGTCGGTCTGCAGAGCAAAGCACATCAGTCGGCATAATGGTTTATAAGGCGTGATACTGCACTTGGAAAACTGAATCTTTTCACACTTCTCTATAATTTTGGCTCTTAAAATATGTAAATTTGGTCTTTCAATGAAGCTGTTATTGTAGAATTGACTGCTGGAGCCTATTTGCTCGACAAGTGCTCCATATTTTTGCGTGGAATATAGAAATAAGTCAACGTCGTTGAGGGAAATAAATCTCATCCAGAATTGAACTTGACGTATTGAGTCCGATTGAAACAGTTTTTTTAAAAAATATGAAAATTTTACACGCGCAAGTACTATACTTTCCCATGCATGGCAAAGAAACTCGATTGAGGCACATTGATGCATAGTGTCCTCGAAAAATGTATACACTAATTTTAAATATTAATTAATAATACTACGTATCCATGATACCGTACAACAGTTTCACTAAGGTATATTTCATAAACATGAGCTAAAGAAATGCATCCGAGTTAAACTGTTGTAGGGTATCATACAGATACATGCACTATATTTATTACAGTGATTCCATTATCCAGTTTGGAATATTATTTGGAGACGCTAGCAGACATTATTTACTAGAGAATAAGTGCGAAAGTACGGCAACATAGATACATAATATTAATAACATCTATCATTACTCTCGAATGCAGAAGCCCTTCCACTGAGTCGACTTCACCGAACTCGATCTGTAACAGCAAATAGGCATGAATTAACGAGAATAATGATAGAACATCGTTAGTTTCGAATTAATACAAACGAAGGTACGGCAGTAGTGGAACATTAGGGAAACTTGACGCATTAGTCGCGGTAATTTATTTTTAATGAACCACTCATAACGACGCAACTTCGAGGGCTTTCCAGACGGGGTCTGCGCCCACGGAAAATTCCATTGCGCGGCCTTGAATCAGCTCATATTTTCCTGCAATGAATTATGGATGTTCAGATGAAAAAATTCAGTGTGCTATGTTTTAGTTTCCGTTTCGTAAAAATTTTAAACGTTGAGGGAAGTAGGTAAGGCAGGTAACGTTCGTGCACAGAACAAAACGTGTGTCGGGGCTATAATTCGAGTTATCCTAATTCCGGAGATGCTGTAAAAAAATATTACTTTCTGCAAAATAAGTTTCGAAGTATTCATTGAATTTCGAATTTACGACACCATTCACGAAATATGCCAAACTGCGAGACCTACAAGATGAAAATAGAAGAAAAGAACGCATAAGCTGGAAAAAATAAGGCACACTTTAGTACTTCTAGTGGCTAGCAAATATTTCCTGCGAACGTCGGTCAGCGAAAACCATTTCAAGAAGCTCTGCCCAAGACCGTATTTTTTGGAGTCGGTCCCCATTATTTGAACGCCAGCCGCTTTGACGGAATCCGATACCGAGCGACATCTTCGACACCTCTTTTCATTAGCTCTGCGCGTCACAAAAACGGAAATTAATTTCGATCGGCTGGTCAAGAGACATTTATCCAGTCCATATATACTGGGGCCGCTCGTTTTTCACGCTAACTTCGATAAAACCGACACTGATTACTTTTTGCAGCCTTCAAACAAAGAGGACCCTGAAAAAAATACCTCCTCAAAATTGAACTGTCATTTGAGCTTTTAGAAAATATATGCCGCGTCAGCATGATCCCAAGAACACTTGGTTCGCTGCAAAAGCATTAGTCGAGTGAAAGAAATGGTGGCTACTAGTATTTGTGTCACGTTACCTAAAAAATTATTTGCAAAGGAAATTAAAAAACAGATTTCAAGACCAAAAATTTTAGTGTCAGCGTTACTTTGAGAGACTACATAATGGGTTTAGGATATTATAGTAGGAATTCTCAACCTATTGAGAGGTTTCTTGCGCTGAGGTGACTGCAATTTTTATGATGGATTCTGTCTAGTGATAATTAACTGGCTAGTACATTCGACGGCACATTTTTAATACACAGCCTACGTGGGCGTGATGCATGAACAAGAGGATCTGAAAACTCTTACGCGGTCCCTGAGAGGACTGCCGGCACCAGGTTATTGTTGGGATTTGTTAGTGTAAAGTTCGTTATTCACTTGACATGTGACCTACGGCGAGCAAAGAACAGGTACCGTTCAGAGTGGATATTATATGTAGATCTCGAAACCAATGCACAGGGCATCATATATACGTAACACTATTACATGATACTATTATAACAGATTCATGCACTATATTACAGTGATTAAATTTTCTTACAAGAAACAGGAAGTAAAAAATGAAGAGAAAGGAAAGACATAAAGATACAGCGAAGAAGATGTCAAAATTAAAGGAAGCAAAGTTACCGGATTAGCGACCGCAAACATGACGTAGAAGCTTTTGGGACCCTCAGATCCGGTAAACTGGTACTGTTTTTTACGCACAAAATCACTTTCGCAACAGGAAAGTCGTGCTAATATTTTTGTGGGAAAATCATTTCCCTCGTTGAAAACGCGAATATTCCTGCAAGCCTACTCTCAGTAGGTCGCATCTCGGTACGCTATTCACCAAAGAACAACGGTGCTCTTCCAAACAGTCCGCAGCAGTGAAAACTCACGAGTGCACTCGTAAGGACAGATGCCCGGAAGAGGAGGTCAATATTTAACTGCCCAGCTTAACTTTGTCCCTGCCCCATCCCCGAATTTATATGATAATGATAAAAAAGGCGGGACAAGTAATGATAGATAATCCGGGGAAAATGTTCGACCGGGTACAGTGCATCCCCGCAAATTCCAGGCGAATTAAAACTAGCGTTACAGTTAGAAGTACAGCTGGTCCTGCCTCGACTAAGACGGGGCAGGAGTTGTGCTATAATGCTGGACCTGAAGGCAACATCGCGCAGCGTTTTGAAAAACTAGAAGCCCTTGCCTTTCCAAAAGCAAAATCAAACCGTAATGTTTGGAAGCGCACTCTGAGATCGACCAAGTTGGGCATTTCCTCAGACAATTGGTTCTGAAGTCCTCGGACACCCCAATGGTTCTGAAGCCCTCAGACCCCCCAATGGTTCTGAAGTCCTCGGACACCCCAGTGGTTCTGAAGCCCTCAGACACACCAATGGTTCTGAAGTCCTCGGACACCCCAATGGTTCTGAAGCCCTCAGACACCCCAATGGTTCTGAAGTCCTCGGACACCCCAATGGTTCTGAAGTCCTCGGACACCCCAATGGTTCCGAAGCCCTCAGACACCCCAATGGTTCCGAAGCCCTCAGACACCCCAATGGTTCTGAAGTCCTCAGACACCCCAATTCTTCTGAAGTCCTCAGACATCCTAATTGTTCTGAAGTCTTCAGACACCCAAATTGTTCTAAAGTCCTCAGACACCCCAATGGTTCTGAAGTCCCCCGACACCCCAATGGTTCTGAAGTCCCCAGACACCCCAATGGTTCTGAAGCCCTCAGACACTCCAATAGTTCTGAAGTCCGTTGAAACGAGCTCCGATGTTGCGATGATTAACTGTAGTGTTGAAAATAAGTGCACCCGTAATCAGACTTCCTGCCCGAGCGCAGCTGGAGAGGTAAATGTGTTTGGGTCACGTGTCATGCACCTGCATTATCATTTTTTACTGCTAGAAAACCAGGAAAAATAGTACAGTAATTGAGGTTTAGAGTGTCTAACCTGCCACAGTTATCATGAATTTGATCTACTCACATTTTTCTTAGAGCTGGCGTGCAGCGCGCTCTACTCCGAGAGAATGTGAGAAATGTAAAATTGATGATCCGAGTCAACTGCTGGGTGAATATTGCATGCTGATTCGGTTACACACTTCTAGCTCAAACCTGCTAGCTTTGTGAAGAACAATGACCAAAATATTCTGTTTCGTTGTTCGTTTAAAATAACCGGCAGTTAAAACAACGTTCCGTTTATTCATCCGTCAATCTAGGTGACAATCTGGCACGCCCTGGGAAATTAGAAAACGAGTTCTTTTCACGACAATAAAGATTTTTGCACCGGCATCGCAGTTCGAAAATATTGTAGCCGTTAACAGGAATTTTTTCCAAATTGATTTTTCTACATGCGTTTAAGTTGGCGTTTTAAAAGTATCCGTGTATGTGCCCTGCATAGGTTCATGTATAATGCTTGGCGGATATACTTTATTTCGATGTAAATATGATCACCGTTCATCATATTCAGTCTTATTACAACGAAGAAATGAGCAACTGAGTTGCTGTTGCTTTGAAGAAACTTCGGTCGCGGTAACTTGGAAGGTAACACTGGATTTTATTATCGAACCGTAAGTAGTCTTTACAGCCACTATCGTCTGTGAACCCAGCAGGTATTTTTGTAGCTTTTATTTCTTATTATTACGGGTAATGTCCCGGAGAGTTAATATCAAGGCTAAATGTAACGAAAGTATGCACGAAGAGTTAATGTCACACTTTTCTCTCCAAAAATGTGAAATTTGTCGCTCCACGAGAATGAAAATTTGGCACACTTTTTGAATGGTGCCGGTTCATCTACCCGGTTTAACTCTTTTGCAGGGAAAGGCCTACAGGGAAAAATGTAGGCTAAAAAGGGAAAGGCTAAACAGTCGTTTTGGAAACCACGTCATCTCTCATCATGAGGATTTCCCTTGGCCAGCCAGGTCCCCCAATCTGTCTCCTTTAGACTTTTTTCTTTGGGGGTATGTAGAGGAGAATGTTTTCAGAACAAGACCAGATAAAATTGTAAATCTGAAGGATACTGTCCGGGAAGTTATTTCGTCAATAAATCAAGATATCTTGGGTTCGGTGGTAGCGAGCTTTGAGAAACGTTTCAATTTGTGTATTGAGAATCAGGGAGGCCATTTTGAGTATTTGCTATAAACTAATTAAATTTTGAAGATATTCTCTATTATGCGGTTTTTATTTCATATTCTAATTGTTCTACTTTTTGAGGTATAAGCGTTTAATTTCCTCCCTCTTTTTTTGTGTCACCCTGTATATTTAATGTTGGCAGCCCAGTCACAGATTTCGCCACCCGATTTTCTTTAATTAAGTATCATTTTAGCAGCCGAAGAGCAGACATCGCCACCCGATTTTCTTAATTACGTATAATTTTGGCCTTCCAAGCCCATATATCACCACCCGGTTTTCTTTCACTATTTAAAATTTTGGCAGCCCAGGCGCAAAAATCGCCGCCCGATTTTCTTAAACTACTTAAAATTTTGGCGGCCGTGGCGCAGAAATCGTCATTCAATCGTCCTAAATTTAGCTTAATTTTGGCGACCCAAAGGCAAATACCATCTCCAAATAATTGATTATGGATGGGGCTGTGAAAAAGTCAGACTGGCAATTGCGTCCCAACAGCTAAAAATAAATAATTTATCTCCCAAGAGAGAGAAAGTGCTTCTGTCACTGTCAAAGACTGGAAAATAAACATTTCTCTTTCCGAAGTTAGGTTTTCCTTAAGCCATATTTCATAGAAAAGCAAACTCTGTGAAATAATATTTGTCTGCACCCGATCGTTAAAGCCGATATTATAAGATATATTCTACGAGTTGTAAAAATATCTAGCGTTTTTCGGTGTGTATGGAAGGAAATTATAGTATTTAATTCACATTGGATTGAGGTCAATGCATTACATTTGTTCAGAGAAATAGAAATAACGAAGCGCATTACTTGATACTACCACATCTAATTGTCAGAGCTGTTTGTAACTTTCAGTTAAGAATTTCTTCTTCAATCACAGAAGGAAACAAATTATAAAAAATTATGAATTGTGAAATAACGCACTCCGATGAAGTAATAAGAGCTTAATTCAATAATAATATCGTATAAAATTTTCGCGCTAGTACTGTGCCTCGATCAATCTAATCCAACAGAACAAACCTACACTGAAAGCAGCTAAAAAGTTAAACGTGAAGAAATATGGATGTAAAGAAGACAAGCATAATAGCTTATTGGATCACCTTTTACATGTACAGTTCTCATTCTATCAGGTCAAGATTTATACGAAATTTTGCAAACAATGTAAGCCAGTGCTTCTCAATTGGGCTCCGCGGAAATTTCAGGTTTCGCAAAAGGTCCCTTAGGGTTAGGCAAGGACAGGTGAGGTAAGCTGATGCACTTTTGAAAAAATAAAATATTTTCATATACGTAATATTACTAAGCACGCCCAATATACCCTCAGTTATTGTAATTGTGTGATACAGATATGGTCATGTCTAACACTTTTTTGAAGTTAAGTGCTACTCTGTACCGACACAGTTTAAAAAACTTCCTGGTGGTACTGCTTGATGAACTCTGTTGTGGTACAATTTTTACAACTTAGTTGTGGTTCATGTGTTCTGATCTGGATGAGACTTGCCTGAAACTTTTAGTAGTAATAAATTGACGCCATATTATCGTTGTTGAACTGTCCTCAATTACGAAGTTCATCTTACGATGGACTTTTACATTTTTGGACAGTGACGGAATTTTCCGGGTTGACAAACCTCGCATTCATGGCTTTCAAATTTATCGAAAGCGATCTACGGAATTTTTGAGGAATTATTTATTCAAATGGAATGACCACAAAAAATCTCCAGATTTGAACCCTATCGAAAATTCATCCATGGTACAGGTTGAGCGAGAACTGCGTGCTTTAGTGGAATATTTTTCTCAGATACATTATAATATTTGGACCAACGACTGGTGCAAATGCAAACAAAATTGAAAGTGGAGTTACGAAATCAACTTGTATCAGTAATTAGTAATTTATAAAATGGCCGCTATAATTCACTCAAAAGGAGGAAAAATAAATCATCAAGCTTGGCAATTTTAAGATCCTTCCATGAAGTTTTGCCAGTTTTATTCATTTATCACACTGGAAACTTCATCCGTCGTCTTCAGTAAGTTCTGAGTTTAACATTCCTTGTCCCAACTCTTATATCTCAAAAGAATTGTACACAATTTTTGAACTCATGGAGCTTACGAGGTTCTTACTTGAAAAAAAAGCTAGAACATTTAGAAATATTCTATTCTGGAAAATATTCCTGCATCCACAGAAACATAACGTGAGACGGAAAACAACATGGCGGCAGTCAAGTTCATCAGCCATTTCTACAGAGCCACGAGCTCAGTTAAATATTTCGTTTATCCAGCTTTCAAGCTTCTCACGAACTGCTCCCGTTAATTTTAATTCCCATCCAGGCTATGAATGAAAAAAATATATTAAAGGACTGAAACGTTGGGCTTGTTCTTGGAGTTATCCTCGAGGTTTAATGTCTTAAGTGCTTGTTGCAATTTTTTTCAACTTTTCACAAAGTTCCCCCCATTGTGTGGCCTCACAATGCAAGCTCCGGGCCTAGTGGGTGTTTATGGAGGCACTGCAATTCTCTGATAACTCTAATTATGATCAACTGTTTTCTAAGAATTAATTAACTTGATGATTATGAGACACCGGAAAATTTGTACGCTGGAACGTGCGTTTCATACATTGAAGTGGATTGAATCAGATAACGCGGTAAGCGTTGCGAAAACTTATGTATGATTAGGAATAGGATAATGCATCTTAAGCATCCTTCAGAGAACTTCTAAATATCGAAACTTGTCTTGCGATGTAGGTAAGTTTTAGGTCTTCTCTTGCAGAGACAGAGCGCTTGCTCGAGAGAGGCATGAGCAATGCAGCCGAACTTTCGAGAAATTCCAATTTACTTTGAGAGATTAATTGCTAATAAGAACTGAAGTTAACCAGCATGGTGTCTGAGTTGACATGCAAGGGTTCAGTAAGTTATTCAGAGCCCCAGCGATGCGCTTTGAGTTACGCTGCAGCCGCGAGGTTTCGGATGCGCTTTAAAATGGTTTGCTTCAGAATTTGCGAAGGCTGCCACCATACAGGGACAGCAGAAGTCTCTCAAGCAGCGCCAGGGTGAGCCAAATTGAATGTAATTACTCCATCGTGATACAAAAATGCTCAAATCGATCGCACCAAATGTGATGGTTCTGAATTTAGAGTACAAATTTCAGCACAGCGACGGAGAGGTTTTGTCCGGACGAGTTAACTCGGAAAGGAGGAAGTGGGCGGGCTAGAATTAAGCAGGTCTGTGCGAAAGCCAAATGTTCTGTTGATGAAGGCGTAGGTAGTAGAAGTAATAAAGATAATAGCGCTTCAGTAACTCAGACTATCTCGTATCAAATGAAAAGGAACTATTTTGTACGGACTTCGGAGAACGGAATCTATGCACATGATGTGTTCCCACACACGATCCTCTACGTAAAAAAACAGCAAGTTATGCATAAAGATGAACAAAAGATAAAGAATAATCAGCTAAGAAGGCATGAAAATGAAAAGATGCAAAGTTTGCACTAAAGGTAGATTTTTCGAAGGCCTAGCTATGGCTGAGGAAGCCTGACAGTGTACCCTGGGGGCTTGATATCAACAAAACTTTAGACGACTCAGCAGCCACAAATGTATGTAAATCAACACAAGTTTTTATTGGTGCAGCATTAGATGAAATAAACTATGGTATACTCGTATTTTTATAATTATTAGTTAGTTTAATATTACTAGCCATATGAAATGCGATCTCAGCTAAGAGAAGGAACTAACTAAAAAGAAGAACGAGGAATCTATGCACAAGGTGTGTTCCCATGCAGGATCCCCTGCACATAGAAACAGTAAGTTAAAAATGAAGAACAAGGATAGACACAAAAGAGATAGCTAAGAAGGTGTGAGAATTTAAAGAAGTCAAGTGGGCACGAAAAATGGTAGTCCCGAAGGCCTATCTACAGCGGAGGTAATCTAACACTGCCACCCTCTAGCCAGTCCCCATAGCATCTATATTCTATACGGTAGGCGGACCTCACTAACCTAACCCTATTTTCTATCCTATTTCTCTTATGAGATGACACACTCGTAATTTTTCATCCAAAGCTCACTATTAAAACTGAGTTTGAATCTCAAAAGGAATTTTGATGAAGGGAATATCACGGATCAACAAAGAGATGCATGATACAAGTTTATCATTGCGTAGCACGGTCCAAAAAACACAATGATAAAAACTAAGCCTTCTTTGTTTTTATAAGTCTCTACTTCTAAAGAAGAAAATAAAAATACCCTTCGTTGTACAATACTACAAACCTGACCGACATGGCAGTCATTCAGTCGAGGTCTTCACGATCCCCCCCTCCCCAATTAGGACTGAAAAAAATCCAAGCAGCGCCGAAAGTTTCCATCACTTAATAGTCTCTCCGCGAGAAAAATTAGTGCGAATTAAAAGCCTGAACTGTTACGTGGGAATTCCAAAATTCGGCGCTGGAAACGGCATACAGTTTACCAGCATCGAACTTTAGGAGTTGCGGAAGTTTTTGGGGTAAGTTTTCCCCAAGCGAGAACGGAGGTAGGCTTCGCCTGGAAAATTTACCGTGGCTTTTTAGAAATCGAGGTACGGTCGGTAGCGGCGGGCACTAAGTGCTACGTTTTATTTCTACAGCAGTGTTGTTGAGGTACAGAAATGGATGAATCGAGAGACGTAATATTACTGTTAGAGAAGACGGTATTTTACGCCACTCCTATGAATTATGAAAACATTAGACCTCTGCCAACGGTGAACAGCCCAATTTACAAAGTAGTGAGTAATGAAAGTTTTTCATCATGATTCCGAAATTCAGTTCATTTCCTTCTAATTCAGATTATGAGCAATGTTCGACGACGCCCAAAATTAACACGGGTTTCCTTTTCATGGTTTACTGGACTTAACTGTCTACAACATTGATTAGGTACTTTTTTTAAAGTCCAAGATAACAAGTTACACCAACGTCTTTCACGTACAGCTCGTTAGTGACAATCAGGGACACCTAAAAGAAAGGACAGGCACGGTCGTGTCCCAGATTTCGCGAATGAAAGTTAGTTTCGATTTAGCTTTCTTTGCAAAACGTCGCCGTTGCTTTTTGTTCCTCAGTGTTGGTGATTTATTACCATCAATAATGAATGTAATATAATGCACATTGAACAATAATCTCAAAGATTATCTCGAGTTAAAGTCTGGAAGTTAAATTTCTCTACTATGGATTTTTTCATTCCTCTAACGTTCACTACAAACAAACGAAGTTTCGCCTTCAAAATAAAGGACCACTGAAGTGACGCCAGATGTTTCAGTGCTGAATTTAGCGATGGCTTGTCCTTAGAGTTTTCTATTCATGTCGCAATTAAGGAATTATGTAATTTTATGCTCATTAACTAGTTATCGCTGAGCTTACGCCGATTAAAGTCCATATCTTTCTCTCTTGTGTACAGACATATGTTCATTCCTTTAAAGTTTACAACAAACAATAATTTGCCTTCAGAATGGAAGGACCCTGAAGCGATGATTTAGTTTCTGTATTCAGTAAAGCAGTCCGATGGCACACGGCGACACCCCAGTGGGGCCCAGGTGCGAAGGCCCAAACATCTCTAGGTAAATAAATGTATAGTGAGAAATTCCAAAATCTTACTGAATTAACCTTCTTATCTTGTGGCACCTGGTACTACGAGATTTATATAAATAAATCGCTCGACTGGAGAGGAACTGAGTTTTACTAATTCCTTCATTTGGCCACCTGGGTGGCATTTTAGCAACCCAAAGCAAAAAACTTGCTAGGTTTCATGCACCTAATTCTTCTAGGTACAACAACATCGCTTCGCGACCACGTAAGTTCCCCATTGCTACATGACATTGGATATTTTTCTTGCTAGTAAGCTAATAGACCAATTGTGTTATAGAACAGCGAGTGAAAATATCCGCTGTAAAATGAGATCCAACTCCACAAGCGCGTGCGTGTGAACATTTGAGATCTGAGAGAATGCGAAGGTTCCCTGGACGTCTTCAAGAAGAAGCTGGATAACTTCCTACAAGCTGTCCCTGATAGGCTGCCCTTGCTTCACTATCATCAGACGGTGGAGGGAAACGGTCTCCTTCAACAGCTCGCGCATATGCGAAGGGACACCTTGCACACGAAGCGGCGGCACCCCAGTGTGGCTAGGGCATAGGGGCCCAGACATTTTCAAGATATTCAAGATATTCTATATCCGTGTCAGTGAGCGAGGAGGGATCAATGTGCAGTCCGATGGCATATGGCCTCTTTATATACAGCGTGATAATGGAGCAGCGCATGGATATTCAGTGGCAAAATGTAAAAAGAACATGTAACTCTTAGATCTGTGCAGGCGTTGCTTGAACTCTGATATACCGTCAGAGTTATTTCTCTTTCATCTAGTGCATAGCTGTACTGAATCATTCAGAGTAGATCACTGCACTTACTCTGTAATTATTTGGTCTTTCAGTCTTGAATAAATTGTAAACAATTCCTTAGTCAAAGCTATGTAGATCATCGTAAACAAACCTGCAGAATTTTCATGAATTAACGTTCAACAAGTAAACCCCAGGCATTTTTACAGGTGCTTATTCCATATCAGCCCTTCTCCAAACACAACACTTGTTTTCAGAAATTTGATTCAAACGTCTACTAACATGAAGATAGTGATCGGAGCAGTTGTAACTCTAACGCTTACAAATTGAACCAGGAAAGCAGCAGAATAACAACCTTCACAATGCCTTAAAAATGAAGTTATCATATCGAAATCTGCAAGAAATTCGATGAAAAGTCGTCACTCCATGAGACACCACCAATATGTCACACACGTAAACAAGCAAGTTTCCCACAAGTTTCACAACTGATCACAAGTCCACATCAAAACAGGTCTCAGATCAAACAAAAATAGTTAAATAAAATAATATATATTGATTTCTTCTTAATCCATGTTGTCGAGGGAGGAAGACGCGATCCGACAGGGTCCGATTTCGATTCCAGGTCCCAGCATATCGGGGTGATTTGTTTAAGAAAAGATGACTTGAACCTCGCAAGTTCAATCACACAAGTCCGTTTACCTTCGATTAAAAATATTTTTCAATTGATTACTGATACATTTGCCATTATCAGTAGGTTTGGCTTTGGTTGCGAATACGTTTTCCATTGATTACGAGTACATTTACGTCCGATTACTGGTGCATTTGCGTCTGATTACGAGTACATTTGCGTCCGATTACGAGTTCATTTGCGTCCGATTACGAGTTCATTTGCGTCCGATGAGTACATTTACGTTCGATTACGAGTGCATTTGGCTTCAAGCATTTATTCCGAACCTTACCAGAGTCACTCAATTACATAAATCATTTGCTCCAATCAAAGAAGTGAACAAAATTAAAGAAAAGGAATTACTTTTTCCCACATGAATTCTGCATCACTGCTGTACGCACTTCTTAACTTTCCTTCAAACCGAATGCCATGAAGTTCGATCAAAATGGGCGCAGCGACGTGACCAGATCGTGCAGCAATATGCCGCACAGCACCGGCCTGCATATGCAGCAAATCAAGCGAGGCGCCCAGTCTGTTTTAATAGAGCCAATCGAGCCTCAATAGAAGTCCTTCACCTCCAGCCATAACAGTTTCTGCAAACAGAAGACACGAGGCTTCGTTCGATGATGTTCGAATTCTGTGGGTTAAGCGTCGCCCTCAAGTCAGTTGTTTAAGCTCAATCTTCAACTTTCCTTCAGCGTCGGAGTGGGAATGACGCATGCATTATATAAACAAGGAGCTTCGCTATGAATAAATTGTCGTTTTTGATGTGAATTTCAAGGAAGGCGTTGCGTTGCAGAGAAAAAGACTCTAAAGGAGCATATTTGATCTCGAAAGAATAGTGACAAACAGTGCAATGCTCGGCAAATCTCATACCTATGAAGGGCCATTGCTTCAGCCATTAAAAAGCTAATTGAAAACCGAATAACAAACAGCCATCAGCCTTCCAAGCTAAATAGATCTCCAATGTATTGTTTCTGAATCGCCCATGAACAACAAATGTTTCGACGTCGATTGAATAGAAATGATTGATGTGGAGAAGCGTGACGTTTAATTCGAAAGGACGAGCTTTACGTTGCACATTATAACGTCAAGAAATAATCGCTCAACTCCTACGATTGCAGCATAAACTTGCCTCTTTATTTTTTACTGCCTGAAAAAAATATTAGCACAGAGAAGAAGTAGGGCAGGCAATCGGGAGTGCCTATAAATCAGCCTATAACCTAATTCTCCCTACACATTTGTCGGAATCCATGATGCTACTTACTAGCCAAACATAAAAGAATGATGTTTAGTATCGCTGAGTCTTTTCAGGTGGAGCAACAGAAGTTAAAATGTGATCTCGGTTGCGAAGGAGATGTATTTCCATGGACTCGTTCCTGTGCTGATGAGGCCACTGGAGGTGACCGTGCCGGCAGGGCTGATAAAGCTGTCTCAGGACAGGAACTTCCAGTGACATCGATAGATGACACTTCGCCTCTGAGTTCAGAGTGTAAGTTCACTGCCAGTTAAGGCTATTTGAACAAAAAGCTCGACTCTCTCGAGTAAGAGTTTCTCCAGAAAGTCGTGGCTTATCAGACAAATGCAGTTGAAGCGATTATCGACTCGAGTGGTGCTGCTGGAGGACCCCAAGCCGCTGTACGAGATTTTGCGCAGCTGAGGCTGACGTTTATTGACGGCATCAACAGAGTGGAGACAAATACTGAAGGACGTTTAGCTGCTGTCAGAGATTCTGCACGGTTGAATTCTGCGTTCATTGACAACATAAACAAAGTGGAAAAAGATACCACTCGAGCGGTTGTACTAAAATTCATTCATCCATCCATCTACCCATTGGCACAATAGACGTTACCGGGACTGCTAGATTGGGGCAAGAATAATGGACAGTAAAATTAATACAGTATGTTTGAAGTTTTGATTGTTTCGTTGAAAATTAGGGAGAATATGCACGGACGGGCATGAAATGTTGACGACCGTTTGCCATTCTTCATTCACATAAAAATAGTTGGTCCACTCAAAGTTAAGGTCGCACTTGACACATTCCGGGACAGGAACCCTGTCCGAACTACTCTCAGAGTAGTAGTAGTAGTACTGGCCCCAGGTTATCTCTTCTACAATCCTGATCAGAATTTCGCAACGTTGAGCTACGGAACATTTCTTAAAACACGCAAAACTCTTGAAGTGTTGCCAGACTTCCATTCTTCAAAACAATCGACATCTTCAGCAGAACAAACATCAAAACCTAAAGCAACATCCTGGTGAGAGCTATGGACTTGGGCCCAAATAGGTCATTAATTTTTATAGCGAGAAATGCTCAGCTCACAGCGAACAAAACATGTGCTGTTGGCACTGAAAATATCTTCGTGTCATTAAAATTGTAGCTGTTGAATACGAGCTCAGGAAGGCCATTTGACACTCGTGTTGAACACAACATTGAAGTGCGTTCGACAACTCAGACGTGCACCGCTACAGGTTTGCGGTGCAAAGAACAAGAACCGGAAGACGTAAGTTCTAGCGGAAGATGTCGATGAAATTTCAATGGGAGTAGTGTGGATGTTCTAAGTGTGGATGTTCTAAGTGTGGATGTTCTAAGTGCATTGTAGCACAACATAGCACCAAAAAGTGGGATATGGAAGCCACGAAACGAGCTCGTTTCTAAAATATTTCCCCCTGAAGTAGGCCCATGGCAGCCTTTAAAAAGAGGACGACTGGTAGAGAAACTTGTCCACCAAATTTCTGGAGCTGACCGCTGATCACAGCGGTAGTCCGTCAGCTGTGAACCATGAGTTTCAGCAGTAGACCATCAGCGGGAGGGAGAGAGAAGGAAATAAAGGTGGAAAGAAATAGAGAAAGAAATAAAGAAGGGAATAAAGACGAAAAACAACAGGAAAGAAATACAAGAGGAAAGAAATATAAGAGGAAAGAAAAAAAGGAAAGAAAAAAGGAAGGAAAAAGGGAAGAAAGAAAAAGGAAATGCAGACGGAAGGAAAGAAAGAAGGAAAAACAGATGGAAAGAAAGAAGGAAAAAAAAGAAGGAAAATAAGAAGAAAAGAAAGTAGGAAGAAAAGAAAGAAGGAAGGAAATGAAAAAGGGAAGGAAATAAAGAATACAAGAAAGAAAGGAAAAAGAAAGAGACACTACCAATTCCAGCAGAGGACCACCAGATTTTATAACTTTACAAGTTTAAATTCCCCGACACCGGTCATCGTACCACAAATACAGTAAAGCGAATGCTGAAGTAAGGGATATTTTGGCTTAGGAATATACCGAGCATTAAAGACATGTCCCTGCAGGCCATAGCGCAGACATACGAAGAGATTAAGGCAGATTTTCTTGCTGGGGACGAGGGCTTCAAAAAGAGTAAAAAAATGAAAGCGAAAACTTGGTGTTTGAGTAACAATAAAGTTATGAGTTTTGCAAGGTGTTATCAATATGCTCTCACGAGAGCGAGGACAGCCGCTGGGAAGCTCGTCATATTTATTGGCTACAATTATTATTTTACTGGAAAATATAAATGAACATTTCATCCATATAGGTAATTTTTTCTAATCTGAAAAAATGTATAAAACCATGAAGTGCATTAAGTGCCATACCGAGAAAAATTAACGTTAGGCCAACGGTAACGGGGAAGCAGACTGTACCATTTAAAACGGACTTGTCTCACACAACGCACCTGGATTGATGTTTTCAAGTAACCGGGCTCATCAGTATGGGAACGTCAGTCGATCATATTCAGTGTTGTACATCACAGCTTCAGGGCAGAATTTTCAACTAGAAGCGCAATGATGGTGTATAATTACTTACACGGGGTTATACGGGAGTCGGATACCTACACTGGGCAATACGGTAGTCGGATACCTGCACAGAGGTAATACGGTAGTCGAATGTTAAAGGAGCGAATGGAAAAATTTCTAACCAACATGTAGTTGAAATGCGTACTACTTAGTTCAGGAAGACCTGTTATAGCGTGAAGCCCATTTTTTATATGCACTGCGTAAAGAAGGAGTATTCAAGAAATGATAAAAACCGAAGCTGGTACTGAGAAAAACAGCGAAGGGTGTTCGTGTGCACAAAATTCATCGCTGTAGGGAAGATTGTAGGGATGAGTTAGATTAAGCGGCACAGAAGTTAGTGCAAGGTGTGTCATCTTACAAAGACCATGGAGCATCGAAAATCGATTATCCATGCCGTTCGTATTGAAGAGAATCTCCCCCTCGATGGCCGAAGGATAAGAGAAACCTCGTACACCGAGGCCACGCCTCGCTGCGTTCGAGACTCGACAACTTCTGGTCGTAGAAGTGGCTGGTAAAAATGAATCAACGACAACCTTCAGCGGCATGGAAGAAAACTGGAGAAACGCGTTCTCAGCACTTGGCGCAGTGAGGTCAAGTTCCTCGGGCGTACTCAAGTCGGCCAAGTCTTCACTCGGACCACACGAGCGAGTTCGAGCGTGCCTAGCAAACGAAGAGGTGGGAATGGTGTTGACTCTTTGCGCACTTCCGCGTACTTTCTCCAAATATTGGCTAGCACTTCCAACCATTGGCCGCCACTTCCAAATATTGGCCGCCACTTCCAAACATTGGCCGCTACTGCCAAACATTGGCCGCCACTTCCAAACATTGGTCGCCACTTCCAAACATTGGTCGCCACTTCCAACCATTTGCCACTGCTTCCAAACATTGGCCGTTGTCACAGATCGCTTCACGTTGTCACAAACGTCAGCAAAGCCTTGGAGTTGAGCGCTGTCAACTCACAGCAAACGAAGGAAGAATTGGAAAATCAATGACAATGTTCCGGAATTGAAGCCAAACGTAAGTTTTTCGCCACCCTGTGAATAAATATATAAAACCAACGATCAATACATTCGAGTGGCGAAAATTATAGATAATTATATGTAGATGCCCCCTGTGGGATAGCTTCAACTGGGCAACTCGCACCTAATTGATTTAAATCATTCCTGACAAATCGTACAAAATATGTTGTCATTGGTGACGCTCAATTGGAACTCTTCGATCTGAATCATAAAGCCCCTCACGGACTGGTTATATTTTGTTTTAACCCCTCTTATTATTATTTAACCCCTCTTATTATTATTTAAACACTCTTATTATCATTTATACCCTCTTATTATCATTTAACCCCTCTTATTATTACTTAACCCCTCTCATTATTACTTAACCCCTCTTATTATTTAACCCCTATATTATGAGCCCCCTTATTTTTGTGCTCATCGAGGATGCCGTTGCATTTACTGCATTCTTCATATTATTGCTTTAAGCTGGTAAAAGTGCTCTTTCTCTTCAGCTATTCCTAATGAAAGCCATGGCACAATGACAAGTAAAATTAGAATAAAAGAGAGTTGTTAACGATTTCAATGCGGTTCAGTGCCAATGTATTGTACATCAATATAAATAAAACAAAGTACATCTTATTCTTTCCTGAAAGGAATGCCCGTGTTCCGTGCCTCAAAATCGGTGATTACCAGATTGTATTGAAGAAACTAATTGATCTAAATTACTAGGAATTATCATAGATGAAAACTGAACTTCAAAAGAACATATATCAAGTATTGACGCCAAGCTATCCAAACTAGAAGAATTCTCAACTAGGTTGGACTATGTTATCAATTGAGCTTTAAACATTTTCTCATTGGCTGTTTGTCCAGCAACTGTTTCAGTGCGAGCGGAGTACAAAAACTTATTTACTAGCTCAATTAGGATTTACAATAACTTTCTCACACCTACCGTACTGTATACATATAAAGATCAACAAAAAGTTCCTAGTAAAATCATAAAATTCCACTAATAGCGTAGATACATAAATTTATTTGATTGAACGATGTAGGTGTTGAGTATTAAATGAGGATAGACGTACTTGCACCTAAGTATAATCCCGTATTCATGTTCCCAAGCCAAGCTTAATTCGACAAAGTTTAACGTTCATACTGCCTCTCATTAGACGTAGTTCAATATATAAAGCCCCCTTCGAGGCCGGTGTCAAAAGAGAACTCTACAGGGGGAATGGCTGAAGCAAGTCGTGATGAAGTACAACCCTTCATGCCTGAACCTGAAGTGAGTAGGGTTAAAATACAACCCTTCATGCCCGAGTCAGAAATGAGTAAGGCTAAAATACTATCATACATGCCTGAGCCTGAAATGAGTAAGGCTAAAATACTATCATACATGCCTGAGCCTGAACTGAGTAGGGCTAAATTACAACCCTACATGCCTGAACCTAAAGCAGGCAATACCACCCTACATGCCTGAACCTAAAGCAGGCAATACCACCCTACATGCCCTAACCCAAAGGCGGCCTAAAGACCATTCTACAGGCAAATCCCCTAAAGCGGAAGTGCGTCAACACCATTCAGCTCGAGAAGCACCGTAAATGGGCAGTGTTTCAGCCACTGCAGCCCTACGATACTATAACAGGCACAACGATGGCGGCTACAGAAGTTGGTCTAGCCCACCCCACGACAAAACGTCATTGAGTTTTTTTTGGCTGTTAAAGCTGACGCCTCCGATGGCTCTGATGCCTGTGCCAAGAGGCTCTTGAATAAATCAGCTGGCCACCCTTCAATATTTCTCGTCCGCACTCTAAAGATATCTTGCATTTATGTAAAAATTGGGAATCTGAGAAATCACGAAATGGAATTTTTCATCGAAATTGATGTTGTGTAATAACGGGGAATGGTTCCTCGATGGTGAAGAGTGATAACTATGAGTTCTTTGGAGAGCTGTGCAGTTTTTTGCGGCAATAACGTCGAAAAATCTAAAATGTATCTGAAAAGTGAACGTAAATTGAGCTAATTAACAGCGCCTTCATATTAGGAAAACGTTGAATAGAACACATTTAAAAACGTGATACAACTTACTAAACCGCTAGACTTGGTAACGGAGAACAGCTTTGCCCAGCGTTATGACACAGAGAAACTTTTACAGTAAATTTTAAAACAATTAATGTTGTTCTTTTCATTGCTAGAACGTGTTTTAACTGAGAAAAGTGAAAACCACCACGTACAATGTCTTACCTCGCACTATATACCATTTGTTCCGATGCACTGAAAAGTTTTCAATATGATACCGAATTCACTCACCACGTTACCTGCAATGGCGACCCGTTTGGAACAGTCTCAATTTGTGAAAACGAAGATAGCATTTGACATCACAAATCGCGTGCGGTATAGTCAACGGCCAATCAGTCATCATAAACTTCAGTAGGAAATAAGCGAAAAATTCTTTTCGTTTCATTTCAGATCGAAAGGAACTTTGGAAACAGGTAGACGCGCAACCCAGGTGAAGAAAGGTAGACGTATTACGCAGGTGAAGAAAGGTAGACGCGTAACCCAGGTGAAGAAAGGTAGACGTACTACGCAGGTAAAGAAAGGTAGACGCGCAACGCAGGTGAAGAAAGTTAGACGCGCAACGCAGGTGAAGAAAGGTAGACGTACAACGCAGGTGAAGAAATGTAGACGTACAACGCAAGTGATGAAAGGTAGACGTACAACGCAGGTGAAGAAAGGTAGACGTACAACGCAGGTGAAGAAAGGTAGACGTACGACGCAGGTGAAGAAATGACAAAACGGCCAACGTTGAAGTAATTCTTCGACTGAAAAGAGCAACTTGACGTACAGTATATTCCTTCCTACGCCAAAAATGCCACGAAGTAAAACCACTTGTTTGCTACTCATAAGCCTCGCGCAGAAACCAATGTTTTTCTTCAACTACACGGTATGGTGGTACAATGAAGTCAGTCTTCATTCATTCTTCGATCAAAACCCGCCAAATTGAATCACGGAAAGAAGAAAGAATTGCAGGAAGATCCGACTCCAAACTTACATCTCTGGCAACTGGACTGCGCAGGAGGAGGAAGTCCCTCCGCCGACGCGCACCAAGTCGAGTCGAAGTTAATTTCGGAAAACAAGTCCGCGATGAAAGCACAGCTGAGTTCGAAATTCAGCGAAGCGGGAGCGCCTAAAATATCGCTCCTCAGTTTGTCCAAATCCAATCAGTGACGGAAGGTTCGCCACTGGGAGAGGAAGGGTCTCAATCTTTTGAAGTCGCTCAGTGAAAACCTTAAGAAAATCTGAGAATTAAGTGTGAAATGTTACAGACAAGGCAATACCGATTAGTTCTCTGCCGGGGAGAAAGTCCAAGAAAATTTAAGCGCCGGTAAATACGTCGGGCACCGAAAGAATTCAATTCGGCTAAAGCCAGCTACATTCCTTAGTGGTGGCCCGGGGTATATTAAAGACGGAGGGCCGCTTTGTAGAATTGAATCGGACGAGTAAAAGGATCGTGCAGCAATGGAAGTAGAGACAGGATTTCATAACACAATAGTAGAAGGCGTGTTCGCATTTATCTCCAGGAATTGTGTGTTAACTAAGCAAATGAATATTGAAAGCTTATACATAATTAAGCCACGCCCGGCATTTTAAACTCGAATATGAATTTCGAATGCTCAGTTTTCTAAATTGACTTTGAGAAAGATGACACACCTAAAATATTTAAAGGTCATCAGAAAAAGAGAGCAATTTTTCTTAACGTTTAAGTGTTCTCATTTCTTTTGACTAGGTTTACCTGAGCGACAATGTGGTTAGCAGTTTTGAGGATAACAATAAAAGTTCAGGATTGGCAATAACATGAAAGTTGCTCGACGATTGCTTAATTTCACCCTCCGCCAATTTCCCAAACGACAAATGACGCTACAACAAATTCATAGATACTAACGTTGTTTGCAGGACTTTTAAAACTATCGCACCGAGTCAAAAACGTTCATAAAATAACCGTTCGTAAAAGATTGTTCCAGAAAGTAATAATTGATTGATTATAAGTCAGCTTAAAGCTCCCTACCCTCATGTAATGTCATCGATGAGAATGAAGAGAAACGATCTTTTATATGGACTGTTGAAAATGTGAAATCTATGCACATGTGTGTTCCCACACTGGATTCCCTGCGCTTAGAAATCACAAGTTAAGAAGACAGGGAAGAAAAGACAAAAAAGAGATAATGAAGAAAGTATGAAGTTTGAAAGATGCAGAGAGGGGATGAAAGAACTTCCGAAGGCGTATGTATAGCTGAGGTAACTTAACAGTGCCTCCTGGGAAAACCAGTCCCCCATAGCATACACAGACAAACCCAACTAACTTAACCCTATATAATATCCTTTACTCCCTGAGGGAACATTGGCTACACAAAATTTACTTTACAATTTTACTATACATATAATCACGATTTCGTTTCATCAGTTGTGCTACGCTATAAATATAGTGAGACGCCAACTCTATTAGCTGATGCAAACATAAATTAACGTAACACAACGTTTCGTAAGTTAACTCGCTGAATCCGAGAAGCAAATTGTAAAAAATGAAAAATTACTGAAAATTTCCGTTCGCCAATGAAATCGCTGTTACGGGTATGTTGCATGGGTGCTAGATTTTACAACAACGCTATATGCTTCTCGGTCAAAACCTTCCGTATGGAAAAAATGCAAAAATTATGATGTTCCAGGATGTAAGTAATAACGGATCTCTTCATACGTATAATGATAATCATTAAATGCACGTTGTAAATCGGCTTTGAGTACGGAAGCCATCGCACTGCGTCCGAAGACTGCGCAGTTCCAAAACAGAGCGCATGTCCGTACCAGCGTTTCTCAACCCGGGTTCTGCGAATGCGCCAGGTCCCTAAGGGCTCAGTAAGGACAAGTGTAATAAGCGAATGCACTTTTGAGTTTTAATCAATTTCAAATACGTACTATTACTAAATATTCACAGTATATTCTTGGTTATTGTATTATAGACATCATATGAAACCTATTTTGTTATTAAACGAAAAGGTTACGCAGGAGTAAAAAGGTTGAGAAACGCCGGACTAGGACTCAATAACATTGTTAATTATCCTTCTGCAAAATTTACCTCACATAAAATGCTAGCTAACATAGTTGTTACAAAGAAATTACTGGTTCAAACAAACATTTAAAAATACTACTCAACGAATAACATTTGCGAACATGGGCAGTATTTTCAGGACGATACGATTTTCAGGAATCAATGTCCTTTATATGTAATTATAATGTGTAATTATATTACAAGTTTAGGCCAATGTTAGTTCATGTATTCTTATCCACGACAGGTAGGAGCAGGTATTAAAGAGCATTCATTATGAGTGACAGAGCATCCGGCACGTCATCGTTGCATTTCCATTTTAGGTGCAGGTATACATGACAGAACCTAACCTAGCCCAGGAAATGAAGAGGCACGCTGCCATTGCGTCTATGAAATCAGGACACTCCGATTCAAAGATCGCTTCCTCTCTGAAAGTCATCTGATCATTTAGTTTTCAAAATCTGGAGAGAACTTGAGACCCCCAGCTGTGAAGTGGAAACCGTTTGGTAGAGAAAACAGCATTGCTGGCGCTCCGACAGATCAAGGACATCCGAGTTCATCGATTTCATTTAAATAGTAATCCAAAAACATCTTGGGAAGTCCATGAGGGAAATAATCGGAGTGTTGCTGGATGACAAGGCCATCAACAGGCGGGTAGTTCACGACAACCTCCATTACAAGTCGAACGTTGAGTGGAGAGGCCAGTACACTTTCGAAAAAAACAGCAGAATAGGTGGACCAGAGCCAAGCGTCTCATGATAAAGTTGAAACATCCGAAGCAGCCAGGAGTGCTCAGGTTCTTCTCAGATAAGAAAACTAAGTCTAGAATCAGAAGGTGAGCCATAAAAATGACCGGTGGCCGTGTAAAACACGCGAGGTGGTCGTGTTCCACACCTCAATGATCGTTTTAGATATCATGACCAATAAGGGTGACGTGATGTGTCCTCATTTCTCTCTTCAAGAGGTCTTAGTCTTAGTTCAAGGCTGCTTACACTGATGGGATGGACGCGGCTGTGAAATTCTGTACGGATGCTATAGCACGTGACAGGCTATTTGTTATTTTAAGCAAAACTCTGCTTCAGCCCAAACGGCGGATTCAACCCAACAATAGTCGGTATACAATTTTCACGACCACATCACTCCAAGCATGGGGTTCCAGTCTCTCTGGTGTCAACCCTTGAATTATCGACGTCATAGCCTTTGGTAGAAGCCCAAGAATGGACCACAGCAGGCTTGTTCCTGTCACCATTTTCTATTCCATTACTTCTGTGACATGGTTGAGGGCCACTGACAAGCTTTCAGACGACACCGTTGCAACTCTCAGGGCACCTATTGGCGATGGGATGACAACATTCCGGGGTCCACATTATTACTGCCTGCGGGTTGATTTTGAATGCGTGAAGAGGCTGTTATTGTAGCATATGGAGGTTTCATTGTCTGATATTTTGCAGTAGGTCTGTCGTTCCCAGAACATAAGGTTCAATAGTCATAAAATGATCATCTCCAGCCTCTGCTCCTTTTACACGCGGATGTTACTTTTCCCAGATTGCTGCCGCCCCCTATGTGTATTTTCTTCTATTTTCTACACAGGGAAATGCTCAAAATATGTATATCAGAAGAATGATGAGCAGGTATTATGCTGTGGTAGATTGATAGCAGGGTTGGGAAAATACGATCAAAACTTTAGGAAAAAATACTCGCAGTCTCGTAAATCAACCAGCGAGTAATTAAGCCGTTTCTACTGAGGAAACGTGCAAGTATACACATTGCTTTCATTATCCTGAATTCTATCGTATGGACGATAACTTGATTTCAACATTCATGAAGAAATGAGGCTTCGAAAAAACTAACCAAAATAAAAAGAAGTTTTGCCGTACAAATAAGCAGAAGTAAATTATAGAAATCGTACATCACAAAAAAATACTAGTAAACGTTATCGGTCAGGAGACTATCAACTACGCTTTATGGTGCATGTATCTGTTCATAATTGTAGTGTATGGCCAGCAACTTTTATGTCTTATATTCTGTAGCATAAATGCTTTAGTGTCGTATGCAACGGACGCTAAATCGAGGACTCATTCGCCGCACTTTTTGACACAGAAGTCATCCTCAAATACCAAGTAAGTCTTTATATACAAGCTTGGAAAGAAACGGTACGAATACCACTATTTTTACAAGTAGTCTTGAAATAGAGAGTACGTCCCATGGAAATTAAATGAAATTGCGATTACGAAGAGAGTCTAAACCAAAGTGGGGTTTTTGCTTCGCTTCACGACAGGCTTGAATTCCTCATGATATGTTTTTAATTTTGTCTCCAGTTTGGAAACACGCTAAGCGAATGCAGTTAAGCGAGAAACTGTCTAGGGCAAATACTCCGACACGATCCTTTCAACAAAATTTAAGGTTAAATGTTAGACAAAAAGGTGTTAACACCGCTCTTACAGTACAAATCTTCCAGCACTCATGGAGAAATCCCAGAGTTGTTGTTGTTAGTAAGGAATAACGCGCCCGTTACGCACCGTTGTACAAAGGAACTTGATTTTTGTGTAAGTTATTTGAAATTTTCTTCATTCTTCACTATATACACAGGGTGTCCATAAAATCTCTCTACCATTTCAAAAAATTTTTACAAATATAATTGATGAGATATTTCATTCGGATTTGTTCTTTTGTATTCAGTATTTATTAAAGTTTTCAATCCCACTTTGCATTTGTGCATTTCAGGGATCCTGTTTCTGAAAGAGGAGCTAATGAATAAACGCCTAAAAAATGGATACCTCTCAAGAGAAGGCGCAATGCGTCTCATGGCTTATTGAAACAAAATCGGATAGGCAGACTCACCGAAAGTACAGTACTGAATTAAAGCAAAGGATTACTGACGCCATTGCCACAATTGATAAGGCTATGCTACAACAAACATCGCAAGAAATCAAGTACCGTCTTGATGTGTTTCGTGTATCTAATACTGCCCTTGTCGAAGTCTATTAAACGAGGTGAAATAGCTTTAATCCACGCTGAGTACAATAGAACAAATCTAAACAAAATATCCTATCAATTGCACTTGTAATTAATTTTTGAAATGGTTAAGAGACTTTATAAACACCTTGCATATCAACAATCGATAAATCGAAACGGTTAACTGAACTTACCTGAATCGGTTATTTGCATTTATTGAACGTATTACAGCTGAGCAAGACAAATATATAACGTTTATCATACCAATATCCCGCAGAGAAAACACAGAGCACGCCTGCTCTTACGTCAATGAAAGGCGACTCGTTTGTTTCCCACCAAGAAGTTTTTTAATTTCATATTAATCCACTCTTGTCTGGCTTAGTTCTATCGTTACAGTTACGAGACATTTTTCACCCAGCATCAAATTGCTCTCTGAATTATATCATAATCATCTACCACCAGAAATTTTACGTTTTCCCGTTAACTAAATTTTTATAACTTTGATAGCATAGTGAAAATAACATCCTGTTTTTAAAATCAGTTTTACAACTTTTATGTACAATGCAATTTAATTTCCAGCCAAGATTAGAAACATGCAAGTCAAAATTTTTTCCATTATGTAATTATTGCCACTGCTGTCGTTGACAGAGGACAAAATTATGGGTAATTTGCTGCGGAAGAAACGTTAATTCCCTTATTTTCTGATCAAATCAGAATATTCTGGTTTTGCAACTCGCATAAGCATTTCGAACGTTATGGGTGACATTGTCGTCGTGAATCGCCTCATAACGACTTCTAGCATGACAGTCGCACTTTCCTGAAGCTCTCGGAGTTTCCAGTGAAATTTTAGACCGTTCGTGCTCAGCTTCTAACGGCTTTTCGGGGTCTCAACTGATCTAAGAGTCTCGGTCCAAGTATTGGTCTCCAGTGACAGACATGCCGGAGTCTGGCCGAGGTTGAGGTCGCTCTGCCACTGAGATATCTGACACACTGTTCCAGAAACCTTTATTGCATCTCTGCTACTGAGACATCTGGCACACTGTTCCAGATACATTTATTGCATCTCTGCCACTGAGAAGTCTAGATATATTATGACTTTTGCTACTAGGACAGAGGGTGAGGTCGTCTATTGAAAGCAAATCAGTCGACCATCTTCTTTTGATTTTAATTCATTCTTCACTCCAGGCTCACAAAATACTTCATGGAATTTTAAATTCATTTTAAATCGATGGTCAATAGATGCATCCTTGATTTTAAATCGATGAAATTTGCCGTGCGCGAGTGAAATACAATGGTTATCACAAAGGAGATCAAGATTTTCAAGACGATGATTCAAGTCGCCCTCAAGAACTATATTGTTTTTCATTTGTAAACTTTATACCTATCTCACAGTTTCCCATCACTAAAACGCACTCAGTAAATCTCGAGCCCTCCAAGCAGCCTCCGATTTCACATTTGCCTCTTTACTTCACTCCACATTTGCCTTTTTAGTTCACTTCACCCCTGTGTCTTTACGCGATGCTCATGACTCCACTCCTGCGTCTTTACTTGATAAGAATTTGCGTTGCAGCCCACTGTCACCCCTCCTGGGGAGAGTTTCGTCGCATGTACCTATACTTCTTAACGATTCTCTCACAACTCCAAGATCGGGAGTAATTTTTTACAAACTTTCCCAGATTCCCGACATATCTGAAGCCGATAGCGTTCTTGACTTGGGAATTCCAGAAGTGCGCAGTTCTCCATCGTCGTCACAGCCAGCCTCCTCAAACACCTTTGAAGCACGGGAGTGAAACATCTGATAGTTTTTTCAATCAAAAAACATCAAAGCACAATGAAGAGTTTTCGTCTGCTGAGACAGGAAAACTGCATCCCGTGCGCTTCGTCTGAAGTTATGAAATAAAAAATAGTTTTGTTTTTTGCTTTGCTGTTGCAGTAAAAGAGGAATTTGGTGGTTGCATTTGAACACTTATGTAGGTAGAATGTCCTAAAATTCGTTAGATTGGTTTGAAGGATTCTCATTGAAAAAATGAGTTTAACGAAAGATGATCTCATTTGTTAATGACGAATTTTATTGGAAACTTACATGCACCCAAGATCTTAGCGCCTTCCAGAAAATTATAGCTCGAGAAATCCAGTGTACAAATCTGCTCGAAGCAAAGACGACGCTCTCACGTGCCATATGTCTCAATATGAAAAATACACATACTTTTACACTCTTAATTAAATGAGGATAAAAAAACCAATTCACAAAAATCAAAGGTATGACAGACAAAATTCCTCACATTTGTAGAAAAACTTGCTCAGGTCTGTTCCTCAATGAGTATTGAAAATTTCAATCATTAATTTTAACCAACGCCAATTAATTTCGAATGTGGCTGTTGTGCACAATTTTACTCGTATACGCGCTCGTGCACTGCATATTCTCATACAACAATACGAATACTCTGCTTGTGCACCATTGTATTCGTGTATGCATTCGTACACCTGCGAAGCTGGGGCACCCCGCACCCTACCTTCCTTCACAGTAAGTAACAAACCGAGAAAATAAACGCAGCTTCAAATGAATCTAGGCGTCTTAATAAAAAACGCCGCTTCAAATGAATCTAAGCGTCCTAGTAAAAAAACGCAGTTTCAAATGAATCTAGGCGTCTTAGTAAAAAACGCAGCTTCAAATGAATCTAGGCGTCTTAGTTTGCGTGTAATATTAGGCAATAGTCCATTTCTAGCTCAGCGAAGCCCACCGAGTTCGCCTTCCTATTAGTAAGCAGAGATTGTATCTGGTTATGAAAATATGAAAACAATTCAAACCATAGAGCTAAAAACCTAGCCCTGTCTGGAGACACATTTTCTGATTCATTTCTGCTACTCTTAGACTGAATGTACAAGTCGCCCTGCTACTCGTAGACTGAATGTACAAGTCCTGCCGCTACTGCTTAAGTGAATGTTCAAGTCGCCCTGCTACTCGTAGACTGAATGCACAAATCATCCTGCTACTTGCAGACTGAATGCAAGCCACTAATTAAGGTTGTAGCGCCAGAGAATTGTCTCCTTATTTTGCCTCCAAAGCCATTTCGTTTGTTGAACGCTGTCTCAAGGTCCACTTTTTCATTCTGAGCAAAAATTACTGCAATTGCTTACTGTCCAAAGAATGCAATATTGTCTCAAAATTAATGGTGTAAGAAGAAGTCGTTACTCGTCATGCTCGCCTTAAATTTGCAGTTACTTACAGGAACACTGCATTTGTTAATTTTTAAACGTTCTGCATCGTAATTAGCTAAAAGGAAAATTTAAATCTAGTACGACGCAAGGATCTTTAATTTCAAAGTGCCTCTCTTTGGCCCTAACCATGAGAAATCATCGGGGTCAGCGCCTCTGGTGTCAGCGGCTCCGGCTCCAACCAAGTAAAATAAGCTGCTCCAGCTGCTCCAAATTCCTGCGAGCCACAAAGGTAGGGAGATGGTTGCCTTGGTTAAAAATCGCAGCACCTTTGCAAACGCTGCCCGCAGACAGGTTTCCGACCGTCTCAGCCATCGGGGTGCTTCAGCATTGCTTGGGAGACTTACGTAGGCCTCAGCAGTATTTCATGGCAGAGAATTACCTTAAGCTGCACTCATGTGCAGCGGTGTGGGGGGTATAAATAAGACTTAAAGCTCGGGAACGCTCGATGACGGGCTCTTCTTCAACTGCTAGGCATCAAGTAGCATTTTTGTATCAGCGTACAGTTTTTTAGCGCGAAGTATGTACCGTCCGTGCTCGTAAAATTGTGAGAAGGATTGCTCGCCCATGTGGGAAAAGTGGATGAATGGGCGGAGTCTATGGTGATTCTTGAGAGTATCGGCTCCAGGAAAGAAACATGAAGGTTTCGTTGAATGAATTAAAACCGCGTCACAACGTTTTCGGCCCCCCTGTAACGCAAGGACTCGCAACGAAGATAATTTCGATATCAAATAATTTAATAAAGCAATTTTAAAGCGTAACTCATTAACTATAAACATGTATTTCATCTCAATGTAAACTATCCTTTAACAATGTTGACCTTCGACATTTTTTGGGTGTACTACCCACCTATCGAAAACTTGAATTGATATATCACGCTTCTTCCGATAGTATACAGTTGCAATATATATTGCAGAGCTTCAGGGACTCAGACGATGTCGCACCGAAGAAGAAGGGACCATTTAGAATAGACTTGAGAAAACAGGAAATCTACGCACAAAGTATTTTCCCACACAGAATCCCCCGTTCATTGAAACAGTAAGTTAACACGTTGCCTACAGAAGAATGCTTGTGCTTTAGGTGTTCCATTAAGAGCACCGTATTGCAGTTCCGGGATAATTCCGTGTTTTGAAGTTAGACTTGCTTTTATCTTTCCTTTTCAATTCATATCACTCATATTCCTGAAGAGAGACAGACACTGACTATAATCGCTCATATTCCTGGAGACCGATGCTAACAAATATCACTGATATACGTGCTTATTAGAAGTCCTTTTTTTAGTTTTCTAGGAGTTTCAAGAGCGAGCGAAGTTATTGACCTTGCTTGCACAGAGGCCATTATTTTCAGTTTCTTTCTGAGCTCTCTTTTCCTTAACTCCCCATAAATTTCATTCCTATAAAATGCAAGCTGAGATACTTTTACCGGATGCACCGGGATCTGAAAAGGGGCGGATTAAATTCAACTCTACGCCTTTTCGTATTGCTGGAATGAACCCTTGCCATGGTTCCTTATTCATCGGAATACCATGTAAATGCACTGAAGAAAGGAACGGGCAATTATTTTGAAAGATAAACATCCAAATCACACGTACTATCGCGAGCATTACGAATGTACTCTCATGCATACTGGAAATTAAATTTGAAATATTTAAGACTTTTAAAATTCAACTTAAACCTTGGAACATCGAAACGCATGAGCGGCAGTGGCGCGGATGGTCATATTTTTAACATATTTTTTTCATATTATTTTTCTATTCGAGGATTTCAGAGCCGAAAGTCCTCCACGTTCTTAGTCGCAAAAATTTTTAAACCTTAGAGTTTCTTAACCCTGGAATGGTAATCCTGAATCTAAGGTTACGTGAACGAGAGACTCTTACTCGTAGTTTTAAAATTCACAGGAAAATATAGAACGCAAACTACGGGTTTGAGAAATCGGATTTTTCCATTTCAGGCTTGATTATTACAATCGCAGCTCCTTATTTATTCAATTTATTCGAGCCAAAAATCTCTCGAAGTCTTTGCAGGAATTCACTTGAATTTCATGAGATTTAATTTCGATTTTGCGAAGGGAGTGTTACACTCGAACAATTCTCGGAAGCCGCCATTGAATTGCGATTTACTAGGCCACAACAAGTTCCTAAATAGAACTCACTGGCAACCACAGGCCGGCTCACTGGGGAAAAATGAATAATAAAATAACTATTGCGGAACAGGAGAGTACTATTGAGATGAAAATGTGCGAAAATGTGGCCGATATTAAACCGGCTAATAAATTAAAATTAATTTTCAACGATTACGCAAGACAGTTCGCAATCATGACACAAACCAGCTTCATTGTTAAATAATCGCCAACAGCGTACAGGTTCCGACAACCAAATCGAATCAAAAGGCGTCTGTCTTTTTTCCGCTGTCGATAAACGCTAATACGATCCTCACCGCCGATTTATTCGCTAGAGTTTTTTTCTGCTCTGTGTTAAAGCTAGGACCGACAGGCTTCGAAAGCAGAGTAGGCAATTTAAACAGTGATAACAAGATGATAATGGACGATATTCCCAATAAAGAACAGATGGCTTTTTAGCGCAGCAAACACATCATGGGAGAATAACGCTTCTCGAGAATATTAAAAAATGGAAGGTCTATGTAGATTCTCGGTGAACAATAAATGCAAGACATGTAGCGCAGAAAAACACAGAAAAACGGGCTTTTTGAAACTCGTAGTGGCTTCTTGTAGGATCTGCAGGACTTGATTTTCAAACATTGATAACTTGGATTCCTGTTGATTTTTCATGTTTTTTATTGATTTTTAGAAAAGTTTACATTTTTCTGTATCATCCTGTATTTTAGATACAGAACAAACACAAACTGTATGATTCACATCAGTTTCCGAGTAGGCTAGGAATAATTCACAGCATAGGTACTGCATCAAAAAAAAGTAAGGAGGCAATTTCAAATTATCAGAAAAACCTGTTGGTGTGCATTGTCTCATTGAGTTTTCGCATTCAGTAGAACGCGAACATTTTCATCATTTCCAAGCATCAGATCTCATTAAATTGGGACGACCAAGGCGTGATGGAGAGACGTGTAAAGCAAAGGATTCGGCGCAGTTTGTGGGAAGAAGAATTTAAACCCAAAATTATTATCAATTTTATCAGCACTATTTGTACTTAAGCAATGATTATTAAAATTATTATTATTATTATTATTACATAAGTTGTCTAAGGCTTCCTAGCCACTTTGGAGGCAATCTCATGAGAGCGGAAGAGAAGGACTACTTAGCGTTTCCCCAAAGGAACACCTGGCAAAGCCGATACGAGCTCGGATAAAATAAATCTTCGACGTATAATGCTGGTCAAATGGCATGGCAAAACTACGATTAATTCAGGCATTCTGAGGAAATTGGAGGACATTTCAACTCGGTTGATGAAAAACATTCAAACCGTGTGGCCTCCGCTTGGGAAAGCGGATTTAAAGTCAGCATCACGTCGACATACCAAGTCAACAGCACTCAGGGGGTCGCGGGACTACCTAAAGAAGACGCAGTAGTGCAATTAGCAGAATTTCATTGCCAACACAAAAACACATGAGCTGTACTTGTCATGGAGTAAAATGAGATACGAAAGCTTTTATACTCATGTAAAGCAGGGGTAAATCACACTGTACTTAAGGTTCGCATAGACGCAGGTCCGTTGTCAGAATTGGTTCAGTAGATTTGCAGTCGTGAAATGATAGTTTTTGGGATTTCGTTGAGCAGTGAGGGTAATGCTTTGAATATCAGTTAGCTTACCGCTAAGGAGCGTTAAGCAAACTGATGTTAAAAGCAGATAGAATGCAGATATAATTGATATATTATACATCTAAGCAGATATATTAGATCGAATGAGATCGCCGGAGAGCAAAGAAAAGGGATCATTTAGTATGGAAGTACTAAAAAGAACAGATAATTTGGGCACAAATTGTGTTCCCACACAGGACCCCCTGCGTATATAAACAGCAAGTTAAGAATGAAGAGGAAGAAAAGACAAAAAATAAGACAGTTAAGAATGGATAAAAATACAAACAAGTAAAGCGGCCACGAAAGACAGAAGTCCCGTAGGCCTAACTAAAGCGGAAGTGCCTTGACAGTGCCCCTCGAGGCTGCCAGTCACCATAGCGTATTATAGACAGACCTAAACCTATTGCCTCTCCTATGTCCTCTGAAGGGATCAGTAACGGCATCACGTTTTATTCCCACGTTCATTCTATAAAGTATTGTATAAGCTTTGATAGCATGAAGAAAATGGAGCTTTTGAACTGCTACGAATTGAGAATTGTCACTTTTAATCTCATTCAAAGAAAATAAAGAGTCTTAAAGTTATCGATTTTTCTTGAACAGGGATAACAAAGGTAATAAATGCTCTTTAGGTTTACGTTCAAATGACCTAATGAAAATTATTGAATTAAAAAATTTAACATCACGGGCTTTCAGAGAGAAATATTAATTCTAATTTACACCCCCGAAATTGCAAGTGCCTAATAACCTTTCAAAAACAGCCACCATTAAACTGGTGACATGAAGATTTAAAAGAATCATTTCCGAAGCGTTCGTCCAAAGCATGGGCAAATGAATAGAGATCGGCGACGAGATACATCAGCGCGCGGAATTGCATTTAAGTGTTTCAGAAAAGCAACTGGGAAACTTGCTAACACAGAGTTAGACTTAGAAATTGCAACCATAAGGTCCTCCTGAGCGGACATGTCCTTTTTAAAAATTAGCGCTTTTCGCTGTAGGCTTACGCCAGTTTTTCGCAGCGATGGTAGTTTTCCGACGTCCTCTGGCAGTTTTAGGCAGATTATCTCTATGGACGAGCAATTGCCCAGTGGCTTTTGGCAGATCTCGGCTGCAGTCTTCTAAAGCGGACGTAACGACCGCGCCACTGCGCTGCAGCCAGTGAACTCTGTGAAATTGACTGAACTTGATTTTTAACGTGGCGAAACGCTCAAGAGTAAAAAGATGAGCCACCAGCGATGTGGCTTTTCTGGGAAGCAAGTCATAGTGCGGGCAGCGCGATTGTCGTCTGATACGCCTAAGATTCTAATAAAGGTGATATTCGAGATAGGTATGACTACATTCTGCCTGACCGCGTGCTTTGTGCTGCAAAACTACATTGTAGTTACAATACATTTTAAGAATCAGCATGCCGGTAATTATCGAAATCATATGTATGGAAACCAGAAGCAGGTACTTATTTTTTGATCGATCCTAATCGAGTATTTCATTCACTACGAATGCAGTACTCGATTAGAACCAATCAAAAATAAGTACCTGATTCTGGTTTCCACACATATGATTGCAATAATTACCAGCATTCTGATTCTTAAAATGTATTTCAGTACAAGAAATAAAGAGAATAAAATGCTAGTAATGAGCTCGCCCTTCACTTCCACTGGGCTGTTCATGATTCATTCACAACTCTTCATAAAGTAGCCGTTCATGACTCATTCACCACCCACAAAGTAGCCGTTCATGATTCATTCGCAACTCACAAAGTAGCTGTTCATGACTCATTCACCACCCACAAAGTAGCCGTTCATGATTCATTCACAACTTACAAAGTAGCTGTTCATGATTCATTCACAACTTACAAAGTAGCTGTTCATGATTCATTCACAACTCACAAGGTAGCCGTTCATGATTCATTCACAACTCACAAAGTAGCTGTTCATGATCCATTCATAACTCACAAAGTAGCTGTTTATGATTCATTCGCAGCTCCTCATAGAGCAGCCGTTCATAATCCACAGCCCCTCACATTAGTCCCTCCTGCAGCACGCACTGCCACATCGGTTGCTGAGCGCTGAAGATGTCCGACGGTAACGAGCAGCTCCGCAATGGAGCAGGTCCTCAATTCCAAAATGAGCTGAGCAGCAACGAGGGAGAAAGGATTCTCGGCTGAGCCCATACATGGTTCCCAGAAATCTCTTGTCAAGAGAAGAGACCTCCGTTCGATAGGGCCAGATTCACGGAACGCGCGATAAAATGTGCCGAGGTTTGTTCAAAATGTGTCGAGGTTTGTTCAAAATGTGTCGAGGTTTGTTCAAAATGTGCCGAGGTTTGTTCAAAATGACCCTAGGCTTGTTCAAAATGACCCTAGGTTTGTTCAAAATGACCCTAGGTTTGTTCAAAATGTGTATGCTTGTTCAAAATCTGCCTCGGGCTCGAAACGCCCAAATTGCAGTGTTTTTAAGATACTCTTTTTAGCACCATCATTAATGTTCGATTACGTTTTAGAGTGCTGAGGAATTATTTGATGATGTGATGGGTGCGCACACTTCCCCCTGCGTACTGAGTTTAATGTATTTACTAAATGCTAAGGAAACTGTTGATATTCAAAATGTGGTGCTTAATTACTGTAATTCATGGTGTATTAATATTACATTACGCAATGCGTAATTTCGATTCTGATTACAGCAATGATCCTAAATGGAATTAAAAGAAAAATATTACCTCCAATAAATAGGTTATGAATTCTTCAGCTGATGATTTAACCGGTGCACTCAACCGTTTATTCCGTTTTGATCTCAGTTTCTACATTTTATGAACACAATAACGGTTGTTCACATTTCTATATACAAATATTCAGTTAGGTAAAAGATAAAAGCTGTGCTAATATTTCATACATGACATGAATAGCGAAGAAACCGAACCAAAATTTTTTAAGGAAACTGAATTTAAATTCGAAGTAGTCATTAATGACCGAGGAAACCTTCAGGCAGGCAGTAACCATGTAGGAGTACATGCATAGCAGTGAGTAGGTAACATGTAGGAGTACATGCATAGCAGTGAGTAGGTAACATGTAGGAGTACATGCATAGCAGTGAGTAGGTAACATGTAGGAGTACATGCATGGCAGTGAGTAGGTAACATGTAGGAGTACATGCATGGCAGTGAGTAGGTAACATGTAGGAGTACATGCATGGCAGTGAGTAGGTAACATGTAGGAGTACATGCATGGCAGTGAGTAGGTAACATGTAGGAGTACATGCATGGCAGTGAGTAGGTAACATGTAGGAGTACATGCATGGCAGTGAGTAGGTAACATGTAGGAGTACATGCATGGCAGTGAGTAGGTAACATGTAGCAGTACATGCATGGCAGTGAGTAGGTAACATGTAGCAGTACAAGCACGGCAGTGAGTCGGCCAGACATGTGGCAAGGGCTGAACTCAATTGAATAATTAGCAGTGTTTTGAACCATGCACCTGATTCAGGCACACGCGTGAAAGGAAAGGAAAAACTGGGGAACTGCGCCAAGCCGTTCCAGGCAGGCGCGGAGCCGTTCCTGGCAGGCGCAGAGCCGTTCCTGGCAGGCGCAGAGCCGTTCCAGGCAGGCGCACAGCCGTTCCAGGCAGGCGCACAGCCGTTCCAGGCAGGCGCACAGCCGTTCCAGGCAGGCACACAGCCGTTCCAGGCAGGCGCAGAGCCGTTCCAGGCCGGCACAGAGCCGTTCCAGGCAGGGACCTGGTATTCGTCACTTCTGGCATCCGCCTCCGGAAGTTAGACCTAAGGAAGATGAGGACAGCGCCCCAGGAAAACTGGAATTGGCTGAGCTGACGAGATCATGGCGGGGCCGTGGGGTGACACCTCATGTGCCCGCTAACGCGAAGCAGATTTGAAACAAAATGCGTGAAATTCGACTCCGCCATGCAGCAGGAAAGCAAAACTACTGGGGAACCAGAACGATCATGAGTTTTTTGAGAATAAAAATTTCGTTGAAACTCGGGGGATATCCAGTTTGTCGTATAAAGTTTCAAAGAATATTTTATTTGCATTTCGATTGGATAATGCGTTTTGTTATTGTAATGCAACTATGAATAACTATAATCATTCCGTTCTCAGCTTCTTATATTGTTGAACACGATCTCTCGTAGCCATTACACACAAAGCTGCTGCTGCTGATCTGAAAATTACATCAAAGACGGTTCACTTTACGTGTCTCGAAAAGGCATTAAACAAGTTGTGCGACAAAATCTAATAGGGAGGCATGATCGAATCATGCTTCGACTGAAAGAAGTCACCTGGGAGCAAATTTCTAACTTTCAACGTAGTGATTTGAATCTCGATAACAAGCCGAAAGAAGATCCATAAAATCTTGAATGCGAAAACTAAATGCTGTTGTCACAGCACACCAGTGATCATTTTTTGGGATCTTCCACGACAATGTAACGTAAACTACAGGACTATCCAACGTTAACCAGAGGGCCTGCCAAAGCTGAATGTGAATGGGTTGATATTTTGCTTGATTAGTTCAATACTCACAAGCCAAATTTGATTCATATTTTGCTTCACAATCCGGAACTCGATGGACATTGGTGTTTGACTTTGATTATAAACTTTTCAGTATTGATGATGGGATCCGAGAATTCCAAAACGTTTCTTAGTAAAGACGTTCCTTTTGCAATGGTACTCTTTTTCATTTTGTGTGTGACATTTCTGAAAAATTAACCAATTTGGCGTAAACAACGTAAACTGGCGTAAAGAACGTAAACTGGCGTAAAGAACGTAAACTGGCGTAAACAACGTAAACTGGCGTAAACAACGTAAACTGGGGTAAACAACGTAAACTGGCATAGACAATGTAAACTGGCGTAAACAACAAACTTGAGCTCCCAATTGTACCGTCTCTTAGCGCCATCTTCCATTTCATCCAACTCCACCTGAGTGGAGCATGCGTAAGACGGAGCAGATGATTTGCTACGGATCCCTCTAGCGAGCTGAACGTATGCCAAAAAATAGACTTAGAAACCTCTCCTCATGAGTATCTCAAACTGATGAGTAAGCACTGCAAACGGCACTAGCAAATCCTCAACGCGATAAAGAAAGCTGAGAAAAAATAAACTGCATGTTGCGAAGGATTTCTTGTTGAAAGACGCCACACAAGTAACACCGTTTGCCCGGACGTGCACAGCAGCCCAACCTGTGCAACACATCAGCCTAATGACCACTCTCTGTAGACTTAGCAGCAATTTCCGCATCATTGCAATGTTTGGGAAGCCGATCCCCGACTTCAAGCGGGGTATTTCAGACGATGTCGCTAGGAACCCGTTTCCATATCTGGGTAGATGATGCGTTGCATTACTTTAAATGGTGAGGTCTTTTTTCTTCCAAGCTAATAGAGCCAAAATTTTTACACAAGTAAAACCTACTGAATGACCCTGTGAAACTGAAGTGTACTGTGCATAATTCTTTTAGGAATTCCTCGACTGCATTTTAATATTCAGTGTACAGTATTTATCATAAAGGTTAAGTTAGTGCTAAAAAATATCCATCACTTTCGAAGGCGAGAAACCAAGCGTACTCCAACTCCATGCTGGTTGCAGTTACACTATGTAACTTTGTGAGCCGGTGAAATTCGTAAATTCACAATAAACTATGCACATTCCATATCCATACCAGGGCCAGTTATACAAAGTAAACTTACAAATTGGTATGATACATAAATTAATAATAAGCTCAGCGTACTTGAAATCAATGTTAGTTACGCTTATACCATGTAAATTTTTAAATTAGTAAAATTAATGGATGCAAAAATTCGTAATAAACTACGAGTACTCTAAATCCATACTAGTTGCATGTATACTATATAGTTATATAGGATATAACTCATAGATTCACAAATTATAAATTCATAATAAGCTGTGCTTCCTCCAAAGCGATGGAATGATAAATGCAATTATATCGCGCAAATTCATGATATACTTCATCGACACTGGAAGGCTGGATAGCAAAATGCAAAAAGTAACTAAAATCCCATTTTTGAACTGACGACGCTTAAAATATTAATGGTGCAATTTCAAGTTAAAAAAAGAAGTTACATCGCAATTATTACTATTCATACCATTATCCTTTTTAAGCAAATAAGTTACAAGGTTAAAAGCAGCACTCGGTGTTATATTTCCCAACGCTCACATGATTAACGAGTTATATCCAGATCAGAAATACAGAGCTAGAGCAAGTTTAGTGCTTCAAAATATGCCAAATGGCGCCATGTCAGATTGATGTCAAGGGGGGGCGGAATAACCTGGGAGGTTATAATTCCCTTGGCCACGACGCTTCGGAGTTACGTAGGCGTTACTGCTCTGCACATTAAGCATCTCGATTCACTCGAAAACAAACCTTAGACAGTAGATTGTTGAAGTGTTCCTTCAAGTTTTAAGCGGGTATTTTACCAGCAATGTAACTTGACCAAGAAATTAAGCAACGCAATGCTTCCAACCAACATTACAGCCGGATCAGGATAGCAAATACTGCAGTGCGTCTAACCAATACTACAGCCTGATCAAGATATATTACTATTGCTTACACAATCAAACACGAACACTATTCTTCCCTTCATGTGTAAGACAAAGGACAGGTTGGCAACGTCTTCTCACAGCCGCACTGCAATCTTCATCGAGTAGGACATCACATTTAACATGAGCTCGAGCGACGGTTACTAAATGGTCCACAACTCTGCGCTTTATTCTCAGACAGCAGCCTGGCAAGACAAACAACGAACCATTCCTGTCAGGCCCAATTGCTTTAGAATATCCCAGGCTCTTTGGCCACCGTCAGCTGAAGGCAGTAGATCCTCTGAAACCATTATTGCTGAAGTGAGTAATCTCAAGAGAACTGATTTCGACCGAAGCGTTACGTAAGGCAACTCATTTGTGCACGTCAACTTCAAAACAGCGTCGGATGACAACGTAAACTCTCAAGATAATGAGTAGTCATAGACGGTGATGATATACGAGATGCGACCTGAAATGTCTTTCAGTAGTGTAAGATTGAATACAAATTTGATCAGTAATTTTCGATCATAAAATAACCCATTTAACCATTCGTGTATTCAATTCATGATCTAGTCATACGATTATTTGAATATTTTAATGAACAAGATATTACCAGGTCTTTTTCAATATATTTTTCTGGAGGTAACCGGGGAGAAGCTTATATCAAACTTCGTTAATTATTCTCAGAGTTTTTTGATGCCGAAAACTCAGGGATAATGAGCAAATGTAGTGTCTCCTGCTGCCGTCGAAGAGATGGGAATTTTTGAAACATCAAATGAAATTGAAACTGAATAATAGACATTTCGAAGAGGATGATATTTCACCACTGTTTTTAGTAAAACCACGGGCTAAATGTCATTGACTTCAGAAAACCAGTAATTGATTCACTTTGAGAATTTTTAGAACAAACTGAAAACTTATAAGCTTCGACAATGATCCTCACGTAGAGCACACCACGCCCGAGCAGGTGCGGGGGAGCAAACAAATTTGTCAACGATGAATGCGCCAGAATGAACTAAATTCAGTAAAAAACTTCTTGGAAAAGGCGCACTAAAGGAACCATTGATGCTAACTGTGGCGCGTAATGAACTTAATCGAAGAAATGAAGTTTAATTCGAGAAACAGGGAGTCGAACATTTAAATTAACATTTTTTCCGCCAGTCGCTGAAAGTTCGCTGCCAACGCTAACATGGCCACTTTCATGTAAAGTTTGCTTTTCTTTTTTGTAATTTTTTCAAACTATTCCTTTGATGCAAGTCGTCAAATATGAGAAGTTAAAATACCTCCGAAGTAAATTATGTTTCATGGTAATACCACTCGATTATGTTTTACAGATCTGTAAAAATTTTCGAAGTAGTAGTACAGATTGTAGCGTTTCAGTGACGCAGACTATCTCGCACCGAAGGAGAAGGGACCATCCTGTATGGGCTGTAGAAAACAGGCAATCTATGCACAAAATGTGTTCCCACACAAGATCCGCTATGAATAGAAACAGCAAAGTAAGAAATAAGAGGAAGAAAAGGCAAAGAAGTGACCGCTTAGAAGGCGTGAAACTTGAAGGCAGCGAAGTGGGTACGAAAGATAGAAGTCCCTAATACTTCACTATAGCTGAGGAAACCTAACAGTGCCCCTTTAAGGTAAATATATCAATAAGTTGCTTGGAGAATCAACATCTGAACTATGGAGTCCATTGAAACCCGTACGAAGTTCACACATACGCACTTTTCACGAATTAATTTTCATCTTTCTCTTTATACGCTTTAGAAAGAGCAAGAGGAGAAGCACATGATATTTACAAGCAATCAAACACCAGAATGACGCCGGAATAAGTTGCCATTTCAAGCCGTACGAGACGTGGACCTTCATTTCCCCGCGCTTCACGCAATTTCATTTCCCCGCGCTTCAAGCATTTTCATTCGTCCCGCGCTCCACGCAATTTCATTCGTTCAGCACTTTACGCATTTTCATTCGTCCATCACTTTACGCATTTTCATTCTTTCAGCACTTTACGCATTTTCAGTCGTCTCCCATCCCCCTCATTTAAATTTCCAAGCCGTGGGAGACAAGGTCCTTCATTTGCCTCGCACTTGCCACACGTACGCTGCTACTGTGAAAACCACAGTGGCTCCTACGCCAATCGCAAGGCCTAGTTCAGAAAAATACGACGCCATTTGCATTCAATTCGCATACGAATGGAAGTATTCCAGACGGCATCACAAGCTCCCGTATTCGGAGGGGCAGAAGGACGGCACGTCTTCATGCGCACCGCACTGTCTCAGTGCGCGTACGTTTTGTCAACATCACGGCGTCGCGTCTGCGTAGACTGTGAATGCTGCGAAGTCACGGAAGTTGTCGTACGGTCTCAGCTTGAGGGCTGTGTAGGTATCCATACTACCAAGTCCAATGTCTTGAGAGATGAATTGTCGAGCTGATGAACATTTTCACCTAGCAAGAGCATGTGAATGCAAGGAGATCTTGTTTCTGAGCTGTTCAAGTCACTTAGCGTGTTCATTATAACTTCTAATTGTGTATCTCACCTCGTCAAGAAATTAAAAGGAGAAGAAGTGATTCTTTCTAGGTCGTTATTTTCCAAGCGTCAGGTTTCGTTGAATGGAAAGAACTGAATTAGCTTCCCTAAAAGAGGCTCATTTTCTTTTGCAACTCATTATCGTGGGTTAGAAATTGGGAGCTATGATGGTATGAGAAGAACGTTTGCTACTGGTGCTTCTCAATAACGAAAAAATAATTTTTTATCAAGTGCTTCGACTTGAAAACTGGACAAATGACACGTATATAACTTTTATGCTTCTCGAAATACGATTGGCGATACGTTCATTTAGCGTCAAATTTAAAATTTTCACGCGTCAAAAAACCGGCCTGAACACAACTTGAAATTTCGTGCACGTAGCACTCTAATGGAACTAAATCTTCTAATGTACGTTATGTAAGCCAAGTAAAATTTCAGTAGTGTTTGGTAAAATTTGATTTAAAGCAAGCTTCACTGAGCTCCTCTTAAATCGTGACATTGAATGTCATCGCTTTACTATAGTCTTGCACTGACATTGTCAGTGCAAAATATATTAAAAGCGAATTGCGGTCCTTCATTCATTCTTTTTTTTTTTGGTCTGACGTTCAAAATAACAATGCTTCATTTCAAAAGCTGACCACATTGCGTGTAGATAAACCACTCATCAGAACTACATAGCACTCAGTTTACATTTCTTTCACCACAGAAGGTACAAAATCACAGCCTACGATTCAGAAAAGCGACAATACATAGATGTTATGTCAACAGATAAGGCCAAGCAAGGGAGTCTATTGTAAAAATACTGCTTCGGATAAACAACTTAGCGTCGCGAGCTCCACTATTATTAATACTCAACCTATAAGCTAAAAAATTCAAATAAAAAGCAACCTTTTAAGATTTGTCGTAACGATGATGGTATTTCTACCTGTTATTTAAATGACGGAAGGCTTGGAAGCTCAAGAATTTTTCGCTAGGCGTGCCTGCTTTTCACCAGCATTACACCAGAAGAGCAAAGAGATGATAGAGTAAATCAATCCGTACAAAAACAGATGAATTTAATTTAAAGAGCGAGCATAGGTTGCCGCTCACTGAGAAGCTCAAAATCAAAAGCATATTCAGTACCTATGCTATTGATGAGCCCGAAAAACATTATAACTCGATGAAACATATTCCCGGCAATTTATCCTAAATTTGAATTCATGAATCTGTAGATCTTCTGGTGTCAAGTTGGCTCTTCTCTTTCAGCACCTATCTTCAGCTAGCCCCCTTTTTTTCTCTTTGGCTAGTTTTCTTTGCCTAGTTCTTTATGTCTAGTTCTTTTTGTCAAGTTCTCCTTGCCTAGATCTTTTTGTCAAGTTCAATCATGGAGTGATGCCAGGGATAGAAATCGACGTTGATGATACATTTCAATGGTCTCCATATCATACGCAGGACACAGCAGATGAGGAACGACCTGATAAATTGCATCCGAAGTCATCATCAACATATTTTTGCTCATCTTATTACACTTGAGCGTAACAGAAAAGGAACAGACAAATGCCGATGAATTTCTTAAGAATTTGTACCGTGTTACGCTTTTCGAAAAGTAACCAATAAATTGGTTTTCACGATGGATATTTTACCAAGGG
>VOMN01025188.1:0-27127 GCA_014899125.1 Orchestia grillus
TTTTTTTAAAGGTCCTCCCGATAATACGTAAGCACCGAACCTTTATTGTAAAAAAAAACTAACTTTTGTTAATTCCAACACGTTTGACTTTTGGGTTTTCAATGTCTTACAACTAATGACGTGGTGAGGAATGAGAGGAATGTGTGGTTTAAACTTCCTTTCGTAGTTTAAACTTCCTTCTCTGTAGCATGTTAGGCACATTTCAACTAGTAAAATGCATAAAATTCTAACGTATTTTTTTAGGTAGTTTCACATGGAGAAATAATGATTTTCCAAAATATTTATATATGTAAAATAATTTATCTTTAATATCACATTATACAAAGTAAGTGGCAACATTCTTCCGGAAAATAGAACCGTCTGAAACCCAAGCCACGCGCTCTTGAGTAAACAAAGCATTTCTTTGTCAACCACCATAAGGCAAGCAGACCGGCGGGCCATTCCTTCATACAGACCAATCTACATAAAAATCTACTGACTAGAAACGACCTAAAAATCCCAAGATTACAGANTTGGAGAAGAAATCGCCTTGTCATGTAACCTCGTAACTGTGTATGAACCTGAAAACTTTTCCACCTGTATATCAAATGGCGCACAGGATATGTAAAAGTCATTCATTCTTCATTAGTGTCGTAATGAAAAATTTCATGTTTGCATGTTTTTTGTGTCATGTGGAAGTGAAGGAGGCCGTAATTTTTGTGTGGTGTTTTTTTTATTGTTCAGAAAGAAAACAGGCGGCCAGGAGTTGGTATTTTCCTTTGCGTTTCCGTCTTAATAGTATGTACAATAGAACCAGTGTAATGTNCAGTCCTCATTAGTGTCGTAATGAGGAATTCCATGTTTGCATGTTTTTGTCATGTGGAAGTGCAGGAGGCCGTAATTTTTGTGTTTCGTTTTTCTATATTTTTATTTGTTGTGGATGTTCCGTCTACTCAATTTTATTTCAATTGTGGTTCTTTGGAATTACTCCTTGTGCTTATAAACGTTTTGATAAGAATAGACTCCTATATATATAATGAACATTTCTGATCGTCATAACGTAGGTGAGTGTTTAATGCAAGGAGTGCACCAATATAAAGGTTTCATTTGTAATTCTCTGTTTAAGCCGTGTTGCTAAAACAGTTTGTAATTCCTTGTTATTAATTTCATAATTATTTCACGTGTTAAAAGATGCAGTGTAAAGATCGCCGAAATATCAAGTTATATATTTGCAAGCGGTGTCGAAAATCAACTAAATTCTCAAATGTGTTTCCATTTACTCGTTCTCATTGAAGCGTCTGCGATTTCGTTGTGGTTCATAACCGTGCTTATAAGGACTCAATTTGTTTTACCTTATTTACCCTCATTCAACCTTGTTTTACCTTATTTACCCTCGTTTAACCTTGTTTTACCTTATTTATCGACACTTAGCATATTTACTCTGTCTGTTCACATTTTCACCCTCTTGGGGAGTCAATAAGGTTGGGTTTGTCTATTCCACGTTATGGGGACTGGTATTCACAGGATTGTTAGCTGGAATAGCGGGCACAAAATTAATACTACATTGGAATGGAGCGTGGCAGGCTTAAGCCGATTGGGGACTTTTTAGAAGCATCCTTCATGAACATTTAATTCACTCCCCGGCTCCTGCACAGGGCAGCACTCGGTGCCACAATTCAAGACTTGACAAATTTGACTGGAACCGTGTCGATAACCAAGCGGGCAAGCTCCGGTCGGTCAAGTGCTTCCAAGACGATATCAAGTATACGTTTCACCTCCAACTCGGTGTTCAAGCTGTAGTGACCACGACATGACGAAGAAACCGAATGGTGCGTTGCAGCGGCCTTTGTAGAAGCTACAGCACCCGACGACGTCTAACTGGACCCTCATTCGACNTCCTGGCAAAAATACAAGTTGAGTCCCATGTGTGCTTTATTTATTCCGTTCAGCTGTGAGGTCTTGGCTAGTTCGAACATCAAATGTCCGTATGGAGAAAGTTATGGGGCTTCATTTTTAACTAATTTGAGGTCTTTAAGTGAAACGGGTTAGACTTTTTAATTCCGGTCTTCAAAGTCGGTCCAATTCGTGGTCGGCGTCACTACGCACAACAGAACTCTGGTCACTTTAATTGGGCACGAACAACTGCTAAACTCCAGATACAAGTAGTCGTAGAGTCGGTATAAAGTTTACTTATTGTCTGGAAATATGACCCTATTTGCTACGTCACGGGCCTTTTTATGTTGCTGCATCCTCAAAACATATATCATAAAAAGTGACTTGAACTGATACCTCATTATGCCCTGTAGATTTCCTGTTTACCCTATTCTAATCCTTTCATTTTCCATTATGAGCTACTCATATAAAAAGTATAAATTATTAACTTGCTATTACTCTTAAATTTGTTCCTTCAGTTTTTGGTGATCGTAATTCTGCGCTTTAAGCTCGAAAAATTGAATTTTACCAAGATATGAGGAGTTGCAAAATAATTGACGTATGCGAAGTCAGTCTGCTGTGATCACATCCAGCTGCAGTTATTATCCATAATTCGCAACGCCCCCAAGATTGTCAACAGTGGAAAGTAAACATACAGTTGTCAAAGAAAACGTGTTCTGAAACGGGACGCGTTGCGCATCTACTTTTTCATTATTTGCTTTGATTTATAAAAACTATTCAGCCATGGACGAGTATGAAAGCGTGTTATTGGTTAAACAGGAAGTTTTTGTTTATCGTATTCCTCCAAGGACTACGAATCGCGGCTACAGGTAAGGGAATTTTGTTTTGGAACTTATTGTAGCAGTGCTTCTAAGTTTTGTCCCTGGTTTGGTACTGAAAACAAAAGCTGGGCTTAATTTGATGGCCGTCTTAAAGGTTCAGAACTGTATTAAAGCAAAATTTATAATTAATTAAAGAAATTTGATATAAGTATTGAATGATTGCAGAGTATCAACTAATTGTGGGGTTAAAATTTTGAGTTGAAAATTTTGAACAAATTATTAAGTAGCAAACTTAATATCTTACTATCTTAGAACTCTCTGTGCAGGATACTGACTCACAGTAAATATCGCCCTATTAATCTGTTAGCTTTATTGTGGCAAATGAATAATTTTTACCGGGCTTCATATTTGTATTAAATGAATAAAAGTTCACAAGAAAAGTGATGTGCAATATAATTCTCTGATAGGGGTCCTACTTTAAAAATTAACCTAAACATTAATCCTTGCAATCAAGGCTTTGAAGTATAATGATTACTATTAGGTGATGATGTCAAATAAGTTTATTGTTCCTGAATCAAGCAGGATGTTTTAATACTTTTGAATTTTAGAAAGATTGTTGAAAGAAATTAGCCCGTGAATTGATAGAAAAGTATTGCCAATAGGTAATTGTGTGCCATTTCTCTAATGATTAACATCCTCTTTTTTCATTTTTTTGTTAGAGTTTTACGCCCTTGATGGCTTGATTAATAAAAAGTAGTAGAATCTTAGTTCACATAGTTGATTGGTTTTGTTTAGATTTAGCTGAACTGAAAAGTTCTTCACAGTGTCAGACAGAAGCTTCCAACTGGCTTTTGGAAGTTATTGTCTGACCTCCACTCATGTCCAGCTAGCTCATGCTCTACAAGGTGCACCTTATCTGCACTTGGTCTGGTCTGATATCAGAAACAGACTGAGTACAGGAAACCATGGTAGCATATTAAAATTTTTCAGTGCTTCTTGAGTTCATGTAGAAAAAATTTAAAATAGAAGCCATTTGGCATTTCTTTCAATAACAAATCTTTTCATTCCATATTAAGACCAAAGGTATAAATATTTCAAAATTTATCTCTACATTCTTAATGGCTTAAAATTGTTTTTAACATTGTATGTGATGTGCCATCTGCTGGTATTATGCTATTGACCCTTCATAACAGGGTTTTATTATGGCCTCCTTATTGGAATTATTCTATTGCATATCTGCAGCAGGATTTTTTTCAGTATGCAATGTGGTTTGAGGTTCCAATATACATCAACTATTTATGTGATGATGCTTGATTTATTATCTAGCATTTATTCACTTGGAAAAAGCATTGAAAAAAGAATGCTATACCACCATATTTTTTAAGGTGGGGATTTTATTGCCAACCCTAGTTACGCAATTTATTTGTGAAACCATATTGTTCTCAAATTCATTAAATTTTTTCAATCAAATAAATATAAATCAAATTAATCCATTCCACTACCTAGAATTAATTTTACTTAAAAAATTATGGGTTTTATGAGGCCACTTTCAGATCTTCTTACTTCAAGATAATTTAGATTGTGTATTTTACCTTTTCATACTGCTTAGTTAGATCAGAAATACAAACTTCATTCATATGTTTAGCTATTATTTTTCCTTCAATTTGATTGTAATAACACTTAGGCTTCTTACCACCACTATCTACTACATGTTTCTCTCTTTTGGTATGTGTAATGAGGGGTGCCATTTTAATGCAAAAAAAAAAACAGAAGAGAACCACCCTACAAACACTGTCTGTAGTGTGGTACCACCATAAGAACTACTGATGCTCTGTGTAGTGCCATCTTGTGCCAAAGCCAGTAACTTGGTTTGTAGACTAAGACAAAATTTGTCCACAACCTTGTTTTGATAACTAATTTGTTTCTGTACAAACAAGTTCATAAACTGAGATTAAACTGTGTGACTCATGTTATATTCCTGCAATAATTCTGGGCTTCAGAATTACTGTAAGAGATTATGGTCATATAATGATACATGCATTTTTTTTAAATTGAATTAAACTTGAAGTAGTTTTCATATTTTCTTTCAATTGTCAAATATATTATTCAAGGTTAAACTTAGTTATGGAATTGTTAAAAAAATGATACTTCAACAGCACATGTATTCCAACCTGCTAAGCTGGAAAGTGCATCTAATTTTAAGAAATTTCATGCCTATTGCTCATATGTTTTGATTACATTGTCTTGCAAGGCAATGAGTTACAATATTTTTCCCAGATGTGACCCCTCAAGGGACATAAGACAATCAATAAAGTTAGGCCAGTTAGATTTGTCTATAGAATGTCATGGGGACTGGCATATCCTGGAGGGGACTTATAGGTCACCTCAGCTATAGATAAGCTTATGAAACTGCTTTTGTGCCCCCTTTGCTTATTTAATTTTTGAATCTTCTTGAGTATCTCATCTTTAATTTTCTTTCTCTTCATTTTTATTCAACGGTTTGTATGTGTAGGAGATCCTGTACAGGCGCACCTTATGCATATATACCTTTTCTCTCCAGTTCATCTAAAATGGTTCCCTCTCATTTCTCTCTTGAGACTGCATTTTATATGACTTGGGAGCTTTAAAGTGAGTGATGTTAGGAAAAATTAGGTGGGCACAATGTAATACCAGTTTTTCAGATTTGCAGGAATACTCTTTGGAACTTGAGGACTTCAGGAAGAATTTAGATCTAGGTAATTTAGAGTTGAATAAATTTAGATTTGGATAGTATATGTTGAAATGAATTAAGATTTGGATTAATTTAGATTTAAATGAGTTTACATTTGAATTTTTTAGAAAGCCTTTATTTTAGGAACATTCTTTTATGAGAAAATTTGCTTCTGATGCAGCACAGTCATACAGCCATACCTTTGACTTGTGGAAATGAAACAGTTTTTAATAACTTCAGCCATGTCATTGATTACTGGCATCTGCAACATGCATTTCTTTTTAACTTATTCTGCTTTTTCTCTCTCTATCTTTGGCTGTTAGAACATTCTTTACCTCTTGTACTGTCACATTCTTCAGCTCTTAAATGCTTCCATCTACATCTTTCATGTCTTAATTTGCTGCACTTACCATATTTCCCTAGTCCATTTTATATTTCTCTAATCTTTTTTCCAATGTATAGATCCAAAATAGTATGAAAACTTTTTTATTAGCTTTCACTGATGAGAAAACTACTGTTGATGTTGTCCACAGCCATACTTGGGATATTTCATGAACTCAAATTTATTTTAACTGTAATATATCTGTAACTCTGGAGGAACATCATTGGTATCATAGAAGATTATAGTATTCATGATGTGTAATTTTTTATTACTGCTTGTGTGACACACATAGGTAAGGATGTAGGTACAAGCATATTAATATATAGATACTTATTTCTGAATTTGAGAAATCACTTCTTAGAACAAACTTCATAATTATTTGCTAAAATGAAGAATATTTTAATACATTTGCAATATGGCAGATTGGTTACCAAGATAATTTTTGGGAATGTTTTGCAACATTTCAACAGCCTGCTCAATACTTCATCAGTTCATCTAGATGTTTTAGTGCCATAGACTTATGTTCATTTTATGCTTATTGCCTTACATAATGTAAGTCTTCTGCTCATCTTGGAAATAACAATTTTACTGGTCTGTATTAAAATTATGCGTGTAAAACTGCATTTGAATTCAGTCTGCATATTCATCTGAAAGTGTTTTTACTAATGAGTTCATCTTCAACCATCTTTTTGGAATTATGATCTTTATCTTTAGTTTTATCTTTAGTCATTTGTGAGGAAGTTTATCCTAATATGATTTTTGTCTTTAGCCGTATGTTTTGAACTTATCCTAAATAGAAGATATATTTTTACATGTATTTTGCAGGGCTGCAGATTGGGACCTAGGCACACCAGACTGGACAGGTCGCATGAGACTGGTATCTCGTGGCAAGGAGTGCATCATGAAGCTTGAAGATAAAATGTCAGGCCAAATGTTTGCCAAATGTGTAGTAGATAAATATCCTGGCCTGGCTATTGAAGCTGTCACAGATTCTTCTCGGTACTTTGTTGTCAGAATATTGGATGAGCAAGGTAATTGAACTTTAAGTTTTCCTCGTGTGGGTAAAATTTTCTAGCTGAATTTTTCCACTGTCATTAGCTGGGGAATTATAAACTACTTAAGTTGTTCCTGTTGTTCCTCAAATTTATGACTGAGCGAATTAAGTTTCTTGTTTAAATTTTATTTATTCATTGAGCAGCAAATTTCCTATTCATTTTTTTGAAAGTATGAACATAATATTAATATCAACAATTCAATTTGTATCATTTTTGGTATGTTATTTTAGTATACATCAATGCAATACAATGTGTTCTTCTTGGTTATACAAATATGTTTTATTAAATAAAACATTTAAGTACTTTTGTATTATCAGGGTTTGTACAATATTATGTTCTTACTGTTGCATCCTATAGCTAGAGAATAATTAATCCAAACAATATTATATTTTCAGTGAAATAATTGTTCTTACAATTCTTCTGCTCTTCAAAGTTTGTCAAATTTCAGTATTTTATTTCATATTAGAATATGCACAATCAGTATAAATACTAAAATTGGGTAAGAAATCTGGTCTTCTTAAAGAAGACTTTGCTAAAAATTTCCTCCAAGCTGGAAACTGGTATATCAACATTAGAAATTTTCAAAATATGTTGTGGTCATCATACTATCAAATTATTTTTATCTTTGTGTAAAACATGCAGTACAAGGCCAGAAAGAGTTCATTTATGAAAGATGTCTGCAAGACATATTCATGAAGTAAAGTTTGAAACTTCAAAAATTCCCATTTGACCAGTAATACTATTTTTGAAGTGGCTTGTATGCCAAAAGTTGGTAACACAACTGGGTCCAAAATCCTCAATATTTTTGTGATGCTGAGAAGTCCCAACAAAAGTCCATTATTGAGTCAAGCAAGCAGAACCAAAAAGGTCAAATGGGCACAAATTACACGAAGGGCAATCCTTAACATTGTAATTTTTATTGATGTGTCCCATGTAACACTCACTGGACCTGTACATACTACCAAAAGGATTGAAACTGAATTCAAATTCAAATGATAAGCATTTGGAAGAAGCCTTCCTTTGTGGCTTGATGATCAACAAATTATAAAAAAAAGGTCTTTGATATTTCAACAGGTTAATGTATCTGCACGCAGGTCAAAGAACACAACAAAATGGCTGTTAGACCTTAAATTTAAATGACTTAATCTAATGTTGTGTGTGACCTCCTAACAGTCTTGATTTCAATACCATAGAAATTTTTGGTTCATTATCAAGATCAGGATTTATGCTGATGACAAGCAATCATGAAGTTTAGAAGTTCTGTTGGAAGCAATTGAAAATGCATGTCATTCAATTAAACCAGCTGAGATAGCACAATTAACTTCAGCTGTTGACAAACATCTCATCAGAGTATTGAAGAGGTAGGAAGCCACATTTGTTCATAGCCTGCATTAGAAGTCTTAGTTGTTTGGTCATTTGATTATACCTCATAAAATCCATAATTGAGTACAAAAATATGTAATTCCATCTATACAATTCAGAATAAAAATGTTATTCTTATTTTTCTGCATCATTGCACAATCAAAATGAATCTTAATTAGGATGTGCCTATATGCACAAATCATTAAAAATTGTAGGTCTTGTTTCACCTGAATGTTCAGTTGAGAATAATTAATCAAAAATAGCATGAACACTTCTAAAACTCCTAATTTTTTCTAATGAATGGTGTAGGTATATACAGTGCTTAACAAAAGTTTATGCTGGATGAGCAAGGGCAGACTTGACTTATGTCTAACAGAGAATGGTATGCATAAGGATGATTTAATTTAGTCAGAACTTTGCACTGACTGCATAACGTCACTACATCTCCCAAATGCTGACTTTGCCAGCCTAGCACTAGCGTTTTGGCTGCAATTGTGAGAGAATTGTGTGAGCTTGTTTTACTCAATTCCTTTTTGTGACTATATTTTTTGTGCTTTGAGAGTGTTTGAGGCCATAATATAAGGAAACCAAGGCAGTTATTGTCCAAAGCTATTGCCCAGATTATTACTTTTAAGCTTACTGGTAAGCAAACTATGGAAACTGCTGACCGACTTAAAATAAGTGATGGTGTAGTGATGTATTACATTGCTAAGTGGTGAGAGGGAAGGTGCCAACTCTGAAAAAGTGGTCTGATGGATCTCATAAGATCTCTAGTAGTGTTGATATTGTTCAGAGAGGTCTAGAGAAGCGCTCTCATATTACACATCCTTAAAATGAAGGAAAATAATAATGATGTACCACAGATGCGGAGGAAACTTTTGTGAAGCACTGTATACGTATATTCAGAAAAGATTGCCCAGAAATTACTTTCCATAATGAAGCAGAATTCACTGTAGATGTGCAATATAGGCACAGATATGATTCTTATATTTTTTATCATTATTAAATGACTAGAAGAAAACGAGTATGTAAGAAAAATAATTTCATGAGAAATTATATTTATTACCTTACTTACATTACTAATAAAAAGCCATGCTCTGCAAACTAGTAGTAATGAAAAACAAGATTTTAAAGGCCTGTTTTTAACAATGTTTTGTATGATTGCCTATTGCCTCAAAACATTTGTTTTTCAGCAGGACTTACTGTTTACTATGGTTTGCATTATGCTTTATTGTTTCCAATTTCTATGATGCATGTGTTTTTCCAATTTTATTCATTGGGATTTAAAAAATTTTTGCAATTAATTGTGGCACATGCAGTTTTTGATCTGACTCTGCATGAAGTCATTTTTATGAAAATTGACATTTATCATTGAAAGAATGTAGGAGCATCTTGAATGATTGTTCATATTTTACACTGTAATTCATGATAGGAAATTATGAGTGCTTGCTAGTATGCACTAGGATTTGCTCTTAGTTCATACTTAGGAATTATTTTCATTATTAACCTCCTGGTGTAATAAATTTATATCTAAATAAATTTTGCCTATTTTTAGAATATAGTTGCTAGTAGGTCTCTTGTCAGAAACAAAATTTGAAGGAAAGATACTAAAATAGATACTGTGGTCCAGGCACTAAAATTAATGTGATTTCCCAAGGAGGATGAGAAGAAGTTATGGGGCACTGAAAATCCAAATTTCAAAATACAATCATTTATATTCTCAATGTAGAAATTATCTCATTTGAGGAATGTAATTTTATCCTCCATTATAAGCTTTAAGTTGAAATTGTAAAGACACTATACTATTATTAAATTCTCTATTGCCATTACTTCTGCAATCATATTTTTTATTTAGTATAATTACCATTGAGTATTCAAAAAATGAATGCTATCTGTAATGCTTCATCTGCTGCACAGAGAAGATGCTCTACAAGGTTCTCCCTTCCAGGCCGGTCGGCATATATTGGCCTTGGCTTTGGCGATCGTTCGGACAGCTTTGACTTGAATGTGGCCCTGCAAGATCACTTCAAATGGATCAAGGTGGAAGCTGAAGCAGAGAAGCCTGATGCTACTCCGTCTCTGGACCTAGGCTTCAAGGAAGGGCAGACCATCAAAATCAATATGAAAATTACGGTTTGTAGCCTTGCTTTTGATATTTTTGTAGCATATTTATTAGGGTGGTCAATATACATGGCAACAATAAAAGTTTGAAGTGTTGATATCACCTTGCTAAACTGTTCTACATACATCTAGGCTAAAAATACACCGTGCAAAGTTTTATGGAAAATATAATCTAGGGGCTGCTCAGTGGGCTTGAAATTTGCCACATATGTGCTATACCATGTGTACCTTATATGATCAGAACAGTTAATATACTTGATTCCTTCCCAGTATCTCCTTGTCTGGGTCCCCCCACAGTGGGTGTTAACTGCCCAGTGGCAGGGTCCCCCCATTGGCAGGGGTCTTGTGATGACCATCACTCATTCTTGACCAGTATAGTCTGTTTGAGAGCATAGGGATATTTCTAACAGTTTTCAGCCAGAACTTGAATATACCTACTGAAGTTCTTCACTTATTGTTAGACACCGAGAACATTTTAGCAGAGCCATTCTACGCTCAGCATGGTTGTTGGCTACAGCTATAGTTGCCTCAAATGACTTGGCTTTCTTATACGCTGCATTTTGCTCCCGCTGGGCCGCTGGTAATTCCAGGAAAAAGTCTGCTAAATCCACGTTTTTGAATATTTATGTCAAGTTTATGTGGTGAAGTCTGCAAGTGTCTTGGGTTTTAAAGATTCAAAGTCAACTTTAGCTCTTATAGGAAGATCATCTATATCGAACGGTCCTCATTACCACAGCCATTGTGTGTTTATTGTCAGACGTAGTATCGTCGTCGAACGAAGACTGTGTAACAAGTTCTTCAGCCAGAAACTATTGATGCCCTGTGCCATCACCAATTCTCTTGCGTGTTGCTATTTCTGTATAGATTTTGAGGTCGTTCAACAGTGCCTTGACTGCAATGCGAGCTATTGCCCAATCCTTCACATAGATAAAAGAAATGAAAATATGCAGTTCTCGAAGACTTCGGTGCTGGCCGGCTGTTAATTTGAACTGAGCACGGAACCTCTAGACTGCTAGAGTCTAGACCCTGGGAGAATGCATCACTTTGACATCCAGCGAGTTTGATGCCTTGCTGTTAGAGCAATAAATCGAACTTCTCGTGGAGTTGAGGCTCCGAGGAAGATCAAATCTAGCTCAAGAAGCTCTTTGTGATCATCCCTTGGTTGTTGTTTTTTCAAAGCGATCTCCAAGAACTTCACAATGCATTGTTATTCTTGGCTGCAGCATCTGAAGCATATCTATCGGAAAAGGAGTCCTCAAATGTATTCTGATCAAAGAATTGCCTATGCATGTTCCCTGAGGGTTCTCCTTCACCTTCCATTGCTTCAGTGGGCTTCTATTACCGATGGGATTTTTGTACGGTAAGAAGATAGGAACTACCATTGCTCTTTGCTATAACAGGCAGACGATCGGTGTTTCATGGTAGAGTTGTTTTCTGTATAAGTTTGCAGTCCCGATAGGGTCAAAGCTAATGTGAAGACTGTTAGCTGTTGGTTTATCATGTTGGCTTTTTTGCCTGATACTCGACCTGCTGTCAATGGTTGAATATTCTTGGCCAAAATTTTTTGATGTTTCGGCAACAATCGTCAGAACAGCTCGATTATATATTTTGTTGCGATCTAAACTTGCTGTGAGACCTCGAGTGGTGACCTGCCATCGACTCCGTTTCACGGGAATTGGGCGTCAGATGTGCTTGGGCCGGCAACTGCTCCTTCGTGATCAGTTTCTTCTTCTGTGGAAGTGGCGCTGCCGCTGCTTAAGAACGTTACTGGAAAATGATTTTCGTCTAAGCACTCGTGAATTAGCGATAGAACTCAATACCTCACAGCCCCACCACATGAAACCACCTAAAGAAAGTTAGCAAATTGGGCGTCTGAGTTCCTCATGCCTTAGGTGAAGAAAATAAGTCAGATCGTCTTTCCATCTTAACGAGTCATCATTCCAGGCTGCCTTTTCTTTATCGTGCCATAGCAGGGGGCGAAAAATAGGTCACTTATGACAGTATTCACTGCAAAAGGCGATGGGTTGATAACGATAAATCTCTACAGTCCACCCCAAAACCTGAGATCCATGGAAGAAAAGTTCTACTGTGCATCTGGTGGAACAGCCGTGGCATTATCCATCATGACTTTTTGGGCCTCAAAAAACGCTAAATGTAAACTTGTGTGTTGAGCAATTGCAGAGTGTGGATGAAAATCTGAGAAATAAACGTCCAGCACCAGTCAATAAAAAAACGGCCATCTTCCTTCATGATAACGCAAGACCATATGCTGCAAAAGTGACACAAGAAAAATTTTGCTACTCGGCCGGTCTGTACTGCCATCTCCACCATACTCCCCTGACATCGCTTCTACTAATTTTAATCTCTTTAAGTCTTCACTGAATGCTTTTTACGGCAGAAAATTTACTGAGGACACTCAATTGAAAGAATACATCCAAAGCTTTTTTGGATCGAAACAATCTTCATTTTATTCGGATAGCATTGAAAAGTTAATTGGCAAACGGGAAAAAGTCATTGAAAAAATGGTGACTATACGATTGATTAAAGCTCGCCAATTTGGGTTGTATTATAGGTTGACTTAAACATTTTGATACGGAAAGTATTTATGAATGGACCTAATAATAGTGAATGATAATCTTGCGCGTCAGCAGCGCGATATCAAAGAGATTGTCCTAACACTCTTTTTAGGGGATTTTATTTTTCATTTAGATTTCAGACCGACATTCTACATATTGTAATTCCTGCCATTTCACCAACAGGTTTTCCACCCTTTTCCCGCAATCTTACTTTAGCTTCAGAGGACAATCCTGGCTGTCTACGATTTCGGTTACTTTCTCCACTGTTGTGTTCTCCGCGTTGCGCACTGTCTACCTTCTCATGATGATGATGATGTAGGGTCTGGCCGAGCACTTACTTGTTTGAGTGCAACTGCGATTGTGAAGACAGAGCTACAGAATAGTTTGGGGATTGATGATGTACTGAATGATTAAGAGCTAGGCCTATATATGTTGGGGATTAAGTAAGAACTTAACACTCGTACATGTTCATCAGTATACGGTGTGAGAAACAAACTTCGAATTCGATGAATGACTTCTGAATATTGATATTTTTCTGTGAAACTTTGTACAGTGTGTTTTTGGATTGCATAAAACCATTTAGCTCGGGCAAATAATTTTTTGTACCATCCTATTAGTCATTTTCTCTATAAAAAATCTAAAACTTCTCGTAAAATTGAACGAAGTATGAAAAAGCGATAACTTCTCATGAGATGATGCTTAATCTTTTGTGTCGAGATGGCTTATCATTGAGCGACAATATTTATGTTAAAGATAAACATTATAAAGAGAGGTAAGAATGATGAAATCGATATACATGTCCAAGAAAAAAACTCAAAAGTGTCGCCTTTTATCAAACATTTCGAAGATTTAGCATCATCTCTTGAAATTTTATTTATTGGTTCATATTTTAATGTATTGTGTTAGAAAATTAATTCAGCCACCTTCTATCAGGTTTTATATTGTTGCTAATATTTAAATGTACTGTTTTACAAATATGTGTGATATCATTTGTTTACAAAACTTTATTGTGTTTTAACATTTAAATACTGTTATAGAAACACTTGTAGTAGTATAATCTTATGGTATTGCTAATACTGAAACCTGCCGTTGTAGAAAAAAGAAGGGCAAGACGGTGAGGCCAAGTCACGTCCTAAGCCAAAAGCAGAAGGTGGTCTAGGGCTGCTGCCACCTCCCCCAGGGGGCATCAAACTGGCACCGCCTCCTTCAGCGCCTTCTGCAGCAGCTGAGCCTTCAACGCAGGGCACCGGAGACTCGTGGGGGGACTTTGTGGGGTCCTCTGACGCTGACACTAATGCTGCGGCGCCCCCAAAGTCGGGGGGAGGAGCCCCGGCTGCCAATTGGGTCACATTTTAGACGCTGCTGACTGTTTGAGCTCTCGACTTCTGTTGCTGATCACTCTGTTGACTGCCAGCCGTGCCACGTGCTCCACTCCTGGATCTCTGGTACACTAGCGCGTCTCGTGTCACCTAGATGTCTTGGGGACATTCTGCCACGGGAAAACTTCTCTCTATATTGTGCAAGTGGTCTACGGTCCCTCTTGTGAAGGGGATTTTCTACACTTATGCCTTACAATTTTGAAATTTGCTGACTGGATTTTCATCTCTAAATGTCTTTATTTTTTTATTTGTGAATCGGTTGAATTTTGGATGGCTGGTGATCAATTACTGGTTGTAACTCATGGCAGTCGTATTTCTTTTTAGGATTGCCTCGAACTAGTTTACAATGCTATAAGACTAGACAAAATTAAAGTTGACATTGTATCCATCATCAACTTTAAAAAAGTAAGAAAGTTTGGTTTCAAGGGTATACATATATTTTGGTTTCTAAATTACCTCCATTAATAAAAGCTTGCATGCAGTACATTGTGGATGTATCCACGGAAACCCTTGATGCACAACTCCGATCTTCAAAAGTGAGAAGCCAAATTCCTTGCGTCCACAAGAACAAGTATTTGGGAAGTCTGAGAGCTCCGACGGCCGGGGCTTTGTCTCGCCTGGCTTGTTTTGGTCGCTTGTCAATTATGAAATTTATAGTACGGTTTCGTCTGTTGTTCGTAACATTTCTGTTTCCAAGTTAGAACTTTCGATGAGATATTTCGTGAGTAGTTAGGGCGAGAAAGAGTGAAATTGCTAAAAAAAAGGGTGTCTTGTTTATCGTTGGGAAAATGGTGAATTTATTCGAGTAAGGTGTAGATAGCAGGTGAATTTTCTGTTTGAATGTTCGGAAAAGGAATTTAGTGATATATGTATTATTTCTTCACCAACTGGTGGAAGTAAGTTTCTCGGCATTGCTGGTTTGCTCACATTTCAGTAGCTGTGCAGCCGTATTGCAACTCAATGTCTACAATGTCTGTCCTCTCAAGGGCAGTGTGCCGCCTCCCTGGCGGGAATGATACGACGAGGTCCTGCAGATCTGCTCCAGGCTGTGCTAGTAAATCCTTCATAATTTTGTCACGTTCTTACTGCAATTCTCCAGTTATTTCTGTACAAAAGTATGAAGTTAACTTGGTTTCATGAATTTCATTGATAACGTAATGAAAATTTTATTGTCATTCAAGTTACTTTCAGCTCTTTGTTCTTGAGGATGTCGGTACGATTGTTTCTGTGTTACGTTAAGTATGACGGGACTGTCCCATGTCACATTTATCTAGAGGTTTTCGTTTTGTCACGAAACATGTATGCGAAGTAATTGCAAATCAGCCTCAATTTTTCAAAAACACTTTTCTTAATGGTTAATCAAATGAAAGATCAAGAATTAGTCACTAGTTGCTTACTGCGCGAGACCACTGATACCTTGAGGGAACCTCCTCTTATATTGTCCGATTATTCATTATTTATAGAAGATCACAATGTAAATCTTGATGAAATAACAGCCATTCTGTTACTGAAAGTGTAACTTACAAATCAGGGTTGCAGAGTCGAAAAGTCTACGTTCCGACTTGCAGTATAACTTAAATTTTGACTCTGGCTCTGATTTCGAAGCTTTTTAGGCTTCTTGCTTCGCCTCCAGATTCCGACTGCCATTGTAAAATTCAGTCCCACGGTCAACAAAGGCGAAGCAGCTAGCTTAATATTTCTTAGTAATCAATAATTCATTCTTGTTACATGACGTAGGAGTTTGGGTTTTGATTCAATAAATTCATTACGTATTTGTGACATTCCATTAATTATGATTTACTCAAACAGTGTAGAATAATTAGAGCGTTGTCAATACAACCCTAACTCTGTTCAAGAAACTTCTGTAAATTGTGTGTAGATTGTTGCTGCTTATAAAAATATTCAATAGCGAATGATAATTTAATTTTTTGAACATGAATGATAGCAGAACTAACTTTTATGGTTTTGTGCTAGAGCCGACTGCTCTCTATTTGTGTTACATCACTTGCCAGAGCAAGACCTACTAATTGACATTCTTTGCAGATACTGTTTGGTTTTGTGATCACTGTCATGGTTACACTTAATCCGAAATTTCTCAAGTTTGTGAAAGGACTTTGTACGTCAATTTGGGCATAATACCAAGTGGATAACCAGATAAGAAATTGAATCTCGAGTAATTACTTCCAATGTATACATTTAAAAATCTATGCTTTGGTTAAAGTTATAAAGTACAAGATTGAAAATATAAATTGAATAGTTTGCTCGTTGAAACAAGATAATTTCATTGAGTTTCTCCTTCATTGCTGCAATTGAATCTCCGATGGGCGTTCGTGCTGGAAATAGACGTCCTGCGCTGACTTTTGTATTTGAGGAAGTGCTGTTACCCATCGTGCAAACCCTTCATTATTGCGAGGTTTGGCTTCATTGCTTCATGAACATTTCATTTTGTTTGGTTTTTCTGTTTGTTATACCTTCTGATATGCGTCATGAAAGTCACGCTTGAAATTTGCTGAGCCATCAATGCAATATTAAAATGGAATTGCGTTTCAGGAGTCGGAGTCGGACCTGAAGTTCCGACTTCTTTCATTTTTAGGAATCTGACTCACTCTGTTCCGCTCCAACTGCCATTTTGCAACCCTGTATACAAATGCCGGAGGAGTGTTGCCACTGAGACGAATTTTTTTATTGCAGTTTATTTTATTTTTTTATATGCCTATTCTGTAGCTCAGCTGCAAGTTTTAGCAGTTTAAATCTTACTCAACTCTATGTCTGTGAAGAAAACGTAAATTTGAAGCAAGTGTCGTGCTAGTGCCTACCGTGCACTGGTTTCAAATCTCAGCATTGCTAATGTAATGTTCATTGGGCGCTGCAGAGACACCAGATGCAACTTGCCGTCGACTTCATGGTGCAGGAATATAACTGGTTAATCACTGTAGCTCATTTGTATTTTACTACTGAGCTTTGTTTGTATTAATTGTGAATAGATTAAATGTGCGAGCACTGTTCTCCCGAAGTGATCATCTGTTAAAAATTAAAGGAAAATTTAGTTACGTACCGATTAAACCTAGCTTTTGCGTTCATTTTAAGTGCTCACGTACTTAACATTGTTGTCAGAGCCAGAAAGCTGTGTTGACCTCATTTGTGTTCAAGATTTAGGGAAAGTTTATTTGTGCAGTTCATTCTTGGCCGTCCTTGTTAATATACTCCCCGTGTGCGTACACTCTTCGTCACTTCTCTCATCTCCTGCTGTTGGAGAAGAGAGCGAAACAAAAGGATTCTAGCACCTGACATGTCTCTATGAAGTTCTGTACCCATGTCTTCTTCCAGATATTTCGCGTAAAATGGCAGACCGAGACTGCTGCTCGTCGCAGGGCCGCACAGCTTTCAGCCGGGGCTTTTGTGTCGTCCATTGGTTCTGGATGTTATTTTCAAATTCCTAAAAGGTTTTCAGGTTTTTACGTATTGCGACTACAAGTTAATCTGCTTCACCATTATTTAGCCTCTCTTTCTGTCTACCGGCAATTTTACTTAATTTTTGAAACACAAAGCCCACCAGGACTACGACCTCAGCTCACTGTTGGTCCACAAGCTTGGTGCACTGTCCAACAGTGAAGAATTTAATAGTTTTTCGTTCTAAAAATTTTGAATATTACCCTCAATATTTGGACCACGCCTGACATCAGTCAAAGAGTAATATTCTGCATACATTCACTGGATCATCAATTGTTTGATTTCATGTGCGCGACTCGCATTGTTGAGCACTTGAAAACATGCTGTGTTAAACTGGCTTTAGGGCGTGTGACTGCTTCTGTTTTGTTCACTTCTCTGTTCGCTTAATTTCGGTTTTACGTTATGCTAACAAAATCCATGGAAGAATTACAGTGTAATTGTTCTCCTGATAACGCCTCGCAAAGCTAAAACTAACCTCAAGATAAGTATGCTGTATTGACGGTATATCTACACTCCGCAAATGGCAGCTTCTAATCCACGAATTTTACTTCTCTTTGTATTCTTTATTGATGAGCCCAATGCTGGCGGGCCATCATATTCATTTCTGTTCATATCTTCTTTTTCTAGCAGTTGTACGATGTATTGTTTGTCTCTGTAAAAGATGAATTTATACTCATAAATACAACCCGATTGAGTTAGAAAATGCCTACTATACAGACTAAAATTTATCACGAGTGAAGTTATTTCAACATCGCTCCAACTCAGGGTGGGTCTGCAGAACCAGACTGCTTTGTGGGTGGCGCATCTTACAGACCTGTCATTTCTCGAAGCATGGGAATCTCGAGGGCCTCTGAAGAAGCTACGCTGAATTTCTGAGCCCTAATGAGTCCTCAGGGGACGAAGCTGCCTCATTGCAGCTATCCTGGCTCCCTGTGGTGAGCCGCAGTAAACTATTTCTTAAGTGGCCATTGAATGTTAGGGAAATTATTTCCGGTTTTGCTCTTCTTTTTGTGAATGGGGACGATGGGATATTTTGGTGCACCTTAGTTCTTTCTTGTGATTTGTCTGTGGTCTTCATCGGTTGAAGCGCTATTTTGGACAACGTAGGCCTCAGTGCTAGATTATGATTGTATGTACATTGAAAATTACATATTATTTTTACAGTTAAATTTTCGTTTGATCATTACTTTACTTGGTTATCAAATCTATCTGTGACTCCTGATTTTGGGAGAGTATTCGTATCCTGTATACTATAGTACTGTATTGGTCTCCATACCCTCGTACGTAATGTCTGATGACGCTCATTAGCCGTGTGCAGTGCGTGTGGTGTAGTGTGGGGGCCAGAACTGGACAGCTCTAAATCACTAGGAAGATTGCCTCATGTGCAACAGGGCTGGTTATGACTGACGCTTTGACACTGGTACTCCGGTTATGAAAATTCTGCTAAAATAAAGATTTTCTTTCATGGTCTTGTACCACTATAGGTGAATGTGGTATCCATATTAAGGATGAGAATTCTCGAATCATTTCCGTGAAAGCTGTGCTGCTAAGTTTCTATTTTGAGTGATCGAATTGATCCATGCCTACTTGAATATTTGCCGATCAGGTAGGGTCAGTGTCCTAGATCAGAAGCGTGCTGAGTTGGCGGTGGCTGCTAAAGTTTGGCTTACCTCGTTGGATAGCCTCTAGCTTTGTTTTTACTTTCAGTGAAATTGTCTCGCCTGTTAACACGTTCCTGTGAAGGATGCCTAGGCTTCTCCCGATCTGGGCTGCTCGAATGGCATGATGAAAATGAGTACTTTTATAATACCTCGTATGTATTGATTTGGTGAATCAACTGCATCTCTTCGATTCATAGCTTTTACGTGTACTGTTATGCGCTACAAATATTCTTCATAAAAATTTTAGCGTTAGAGTATATCACTATTTAAAAACAAAAGAGTAGTTTATTCGAGAGTGTTACGCGTTTATCAATAAGGTACTAAAAGCATATCTCTGTGAGTTTTATGGGATTTAAATTTATCATTCGTTTACCAGTAAAAATCCTTTCTTTATATCCATGTTATTTTGATTCATTAGAACCTGTTGAAATTCCAGCGCTGAATGCGAATCTGACGCGAATATTTGAAGTGAGACGAGCCCTATCGTTGTTCGCAACGCTGTCGTATTTTACCAGCTTAAGACTGTATTTATTGTCTTAACGGCGTTTTGATCAAGTCAGACACGTCTGTTTGTCTCGTACATAACAGGATGAGGTTAGAAGTTAGCTGCTATAAAAAAGAAATAAGAAACCAATGGAATCTTGAATGGAAAANAAAATCAACATTCTACAAATAAACATTGACGGTCTACGCGCCAAACACGTGTAACTTGAACATTCCATACACAAACAATATACACAGCGATGTTACAAGAAACAAAACTCCAAAACACACGTAAAACACCTAACATTCCCAATTACTCAACAATAAGATAAGATCGTCAAACGCAGGACGGTGGTGGTGGCCTCATAACATACATCACAACATAACCTTCATTGAAACAATCACAACATCAGAACACTTACAGGCTTTTCTAGGCCCCCTACACAAATACATATCCGCTCTCAACCTGCTCACAACCCTATAAATAATATCAACCACTCTGCACGCAACACAAATTAACCAAACACAATCCCTGAATAAATAAGTACATTATTGCGCTTTAGATCGACATTGTCTCGAATTTGGCGGGAAAACCCCACTTTTATTATTATTTTGCTTGAAATTAAATGGTTATCGTATTCTTATGATGGCATTACTGATACGGAGAAAAAAATGCTCGGTTCGGGTTTCTATGGGACATATTGTATAGTGTGGAATAAAATCGAGAGGAAAAAAGCTATCTCTCTCAATAAAAATAGGTTAACTTTTACATAATGCAATCATTTATAAATGTTACAGTTACTATAAGTAGAAACAAAATTCTGTCCTCTGGCCGCTGACGAGTTTAGAACAGAAGCAAATCCAATTGTTTCTTAGATAATGTACTCTTTCATTTATTATATTTATTATGGTTCGATACAATGAAATTTACGGTGATCCGTGAGAATCAAAATTGACTGAGTACACCACTGGGCAAGAATACGAGTCGGACATTGTTCTGAAACGACTCAAAATTTCCCCATTCTCTTGTCATTTTTTCATCATCTACGTTACTTTCTAGAAACACGCTGCCACGAGGCTGTATTGATGCGACAGTGTGTGCTGTGCAGATCTGCTTCTGCCACCTGCTGCCCAACTTCAAGGAGTGCTGGTGGGACTCCTTCATCCTTGACGTGGTGCTCTGCAACGGGGCCGGCATCTGGTTTGGCATGCAGTTCTGCCACTGGATGGAGATGCGCTACTACAGCTGGGAGAGCATCAAGTCAGTCCTCTTCCTTGGTGCAGTCTCAAGGCTAATATAAGTTAAATTTTCTTAGTCGCAAAGAGGGAAGTCGGTCAGGTTCCTTTTTGTGCTGCTGCAAGTAGAGATGTGTTAAATCTTATTGGCTGGATGCGACTTTGTACTTGATACTTCCAAATTTTTTGGCAGGAAGCTCGAATTACGAGCTGGGTTCAACTTTATTACGAGACTGGGAGTTTGAGTTAGGGATTGGGTTCAATGTTGTTTCTTGACCGACAGTTTGACTTGAGGAATAGTTCCAATTTTATTACCTGATTGGAAGTTTAAGTTAAGTACCTGAAAAATGCAAATACTGTGAACCCAAAATATCGTTCTGTGTTGTTAAAAACAACCTGTGTGATTATTTTTATTGTTTGTGGTACATCTTTAGTTGGTAGCATAGCTTGGCTACCTTAGTGTGTGTGCCAGTCTTTTCACTTTTTGACCGCTGCAGAAGCTTAGGTTTACGTGTTTCTATGCAAGACATTTCCAGGTCAGTATTAAGGGGGAAACTTCTCATGGCGGGGGGTAGGTGTGTTTGTTTTCCACTGGGACGAAAAAGGGTGAACTGAGGAGTGCAGGAGGATGGAGGCGCCATGAGGCGAGTTTGCTTCTGGAAATGGAGAACGCGTGTGAGCCAGTAAGTCTTAACTCTGGACTGTTAATTAGCCCAATGTTTAAGGTTACGTGAAGGAGAGACTCTCAGTTAAATCCAAAAAGAAAATATGGAAGGTAAACTACGGGGTATGAGAAGCTTGAGGTTACCATCCCAGGGTTAAGCACGACCAGGGTGGAGTCTGTCCTTAAACTTGAGATCCTCTCATCAGTGCGGTACTGCGAGTACCTTGGGTAACATCCTCTCTTGTCCTGACGCGGATATTTTGGACAAGGGTACTAGGAAGATGGGTCAGGGTTTCTTTCTTTATGAAATTAATTTCGTTGTTAGGCGTCTTCGTATACGAGTAGCGAGCTGCGATGTCTTGCACATCATGTACAGCATGTGCACCCTTCTCTCTGCCTCTCTCCCTCGCGAAGTGTCCGTCAAACCACAAAGCTGTACAAATATCCATACTTTCGCTTTAATTCCCCATCTTACACTGACTCTGGAAAAGGGCTCTCTAAATTTCTGACTCGGCACGAACTCCTTGTAGCTCAATTCACTCGCTCAATATGGAGAAGATATCTCCACAGAGACCAGTGTAATGGTGATACTGTTGAATGAGGTGTCGTCTAATTGGTCGTATTGACCTGCTCATTCATGTTGGGGATACTCCCGGATGCATAATTCTCATTCGACCTTTTGTGTACTATATTCCAGAAGGTGGAGAAAGCCTCATATCCACTCTTTTATTCTCAGTCGTGTTGATTGTTCTTTCTGCTGTTCTGTGGTGCTGTCGAGGAAAAAGTGCTCTTGCACTCGCCAGGTTTGGGTAATGACCAGTCGCCAAGTTTATACGTAAAGCGTAGCTTTGAATATCGACCTTGTGTTTTTATCGCAGCTAGATTGCTTCACGCTCTACGTTTACGTATTTCTTCATAGCCTGTCGTGCTATATAGTATGGCCATCTTTGAGCGTATTTGCGATGAGAATTGTACGGAATTTTTACTTTACCAACGCCACGACAGTGATGTTGGTCAACGTGGTAGGTGTCACCGGTGCTAGGACTCGGAGGATAGGTAAGATTCCTGAGCGCCTCTCTTTAGTGTGTGCTTTGTCTACCCTCAGGCCGTAGACTAGCGTCTCTGTGGGACGTGGCGGTCCTCAGAAGAGGCTTGAAGAACGCATGGTCCGTCAAAAGCAATCTGATGTGGGTTTTTTCTCCCGAGTTAAAAAATTGATTCTTTTTGTGTCCTGCTGTCCTCGTGATTGGAAATTGCTAACACATCATTTCAGTGCATTTCTATGCGAGTGCAGTTGGGCCTATGCCTATCTTCTTCTTCTCTCTGCTATTTTTTCGGCGTAGGCCCCTTTTTTAGTGAGCGTACCGACCTCTTGCGGCCCCGTACCTGATGACAAGTTAGTGAAACTCGCTTTTGTGCAGTATAGCTACATAGTCTGTCGAAAATTTCACTTACCTGTAGAACGTTATTTAGTGATTGTAAGGGTTAGTTCTGCTCCGACTCGACAGCTACGTAGTATTGATACAGGAGGCATATAAAGAATTTTCTGTTTCGTTTGTAATTAGGAAAAGTGACGCATTGTTTTACAGGTAAAATGTTATTCACCAAAAGTTCCTTGCGACTTCATTTTGCTTTCTATCCCCAGATCATGTGTTTCTTGTATCAGAAGTTTGATGAAATTCTGAGTCTCAATTCTTTTTACCTTAAAGGATGTCCCTGATGTTTGCTGTTCATTTCTATTTTTCTATGTTCGTTTGTTTACAGTATATGCTGTAATATTTGAAGACATTTGTTATTTCCTCATTATCGTTGAACATTCGATCACCAACTGCTTTTTTTCACACAGCAATATGTCGATACCGTTGCTAAATCAGGTAGCAGTTGGAATAGAATTTTGTCTGTCGTATTGGCAAAATTACCCATTTAGTTTATAATCTTGTTTTTTGAAGTGTAAAACTAGAGATAATACTAAGGAGAATCTTTAAAATATTTTAATGGATTTGGACTCCCTCTCAGATACTTTTTGTACGTGTACCATTACCCGTCTTTCGCTTTTGGGAATAGTTTACGGACAATGAAATAGGTGAAACAAATTGAGATGAATGACAGGCCTAACTCCCTCTCGGATATGCATTGGCCTCACTAAAACTGACACAATCGCGCTAACTTGACTCATTCAGTTGTTCTTTTCTGTGGTTGACATGCTCATAAACTTGAACAGAATTTACTGTGCAGCTGTGCCGTCTTGGTGTGAGAACCTGCTGTTCAATTGAGAGCTCATCTATTTATTATTGTATGGGAATTTACTGTATAGTTTGTCATTCCTTTCTGTCTGCGATTGAAAAAGTGAGCATAAAAAATGAAATTACCTAAAATTTCGCTATGAATGAGAAGGTTAACCCTCGTTTGTGAGTCACTGCCATCAGAAGACGAGGCTGTCCAGTCCTGTAGCTTGTGGAGCTTAGCTCACATGAACATTCACACGTCTCACCAAGTCATTTTATTATGCAAGGTTTACTTCAGTTGAGCAGGGCCGAACATTTCCAGCCAAGCAATACCGGGGTTCATTCTTAAAACTGCACATGTGAACTTGTGTTAATTCAAAGTATTATTAAACAGCGATAGTGATTCTTTGTAGGATATCCAATGATTCTAAAATTCATTTCTCTCAGTGTAAGGCGGTAATCATTTGAAAAAAATTTGGCTCATAAAGGAGGAGTATGTGAAGCATTTCCAGTGTAGCTAGTTGTACTTGCGAGGCTATTGGTACTCTTCTGATGCTACCTTACTGAAAATTGCTTGCTCGTTTTCGTTTCTGCTTATAGCGCTGTTTTTGCCATCTGATATTGATAGAAAATTCGGTCGGAATGTCTTATATTGTGGATCACTTTTTGTAGTTAGGATACAGAAATATTTGTCATGACGGGTCCTTAGTGATGGCAATAAACGTGTAAAGTGATAATTAAAAGCCTTGTCTTCCTGTTGAAGAATTGGAAGCAAATGATTGTGTTTTTGTGCTGTGCTTAATTGTGCTACCTTCAACTCTGTCATCCATGTATGGCCTGTGAAAAAACATTTTTCGCAAGTAGGCTGACTGATAATAACGGTAGCTACTGTATATGCGATATGTTGGACTGTGAAAATGTACGTTCCTGTCAGTTCGTAATCTGCTAGGGTAAAAACAATTATTTATAATGAACTTCGTGTGAATGTATGCGGCGTGCATGACAAGAGTATTGGTGTAGGAATTTGTTATATAAGGCGTCTAGAGACTACGCCAGAACGAAGTGCTGCGCTGGTTTTTCTTCACATGGTAACCTCGAGTTGCGGGACTGCCTAATGTTGCAGCTGTTGCTGGATTACCCTTGTTTCATTGATGTTGAGGTTCCTCTCTTCGGTGTCGAACTCACAAAAACCCTGTTCACTGCAAGATCTCATCATAATTTACATGATCTCCTATTTTCTCTATTTAATTCTATCTGTTGTACAGTGTCTTAACATTATTTACACGCCTAGTTCGTTGGTGATTGTAGCCAGCTAGCGCTCCTCTCACCCCATCCATCTAGCGCACCAGCTCTCTCGCTCTAACCCATTGCATTCTTGCTCATGGGGCATAGGATAGGCAATAGGGTTTAGTTAGTCAGGTTTGTCCACCCTATATTATGGGAACTGGCATTCCCAAGAGTGCCCTATCAGGTTACCTTAGCTCTAGCTAGGCCTTCGGGATCTCTGAGATTCGTGCCCACTTTGCTTCTTTCTACATATTTGCATCCGTTCTTCGCTGATCAACTTTTATTTTTTCTTCCTCGTCTTTCTTAAATTCCGGATTCGATTCTATGCCCAGGGAATCCTTTGTGAGAACATCTCTGTGCTTGGATTCCACGATTTAAATAGTCTATACTAAATGGTCCCTTTTTCGCTCTCTTTGGATCACATTTTATTTGAATAGGAAGTTTTGAACTAAATAACAATCTAATAAATTCATTGGATCCCACCCGCTTGCCCTAACAGCAGCTTACTCCTAAAACACATTACCTTCCTTCTCATTTCCAGTTTTATTACTTGTATCAAAAAATATTGCTCAATTTTCCTCTCTAGAGGTAACGCTACCTCATCATTGGATAATATGTGTGATCCTACAACTCTCTCATCCTTCTTTTCCTTCACCGCTTCTCCTTACTTCTCCCTCGATTACACAGTGCCCGTTCCTACATCCATGCGTCTCGTACATCGGATCTCCAACCTACATCGTATTTGAATAAAACCGTTGTTAGCAACACACGCATAGGCACCCGTTTTCCCTTCAGAATGTCTGCTCTAGAGGGGAGTTTCTCTGCATTGCATATTAACATATCGTGAGGTATGTGAACTGTTGAGACATTAATAGGCTTTTATTTGTTTGTTGCCCAGTTGCTGTTTCGACAATTTACCTCGCAAGATGTTGCAAAACATTTACATATCTCGATCTATTGAAGTATTTTGTTGCGTCAGGTTAGTTTTTCGTTTTTTAATTTATTACTCAAGCTTATGCACCGTGGAGCAGCGTGCGTTTTTATGGGTACAAGCAGCTGACATTTTGAACTTTCAACATACGTATGCTTAAATAGGCCACATCGTCATGATGAAAGAAATATACTATTGAGGAAAACTAATCAAAATCAGGATTGTAATGCCCATCAGCAATGGCCGTACCTAACTGAGAGGACATTTCGCAGGGACATCCGGAGCACGTCCGGGAAACTGAAGAGAGCTGTGCTGCAGTTCACCCCCGAGTCGTGGACTGCGATGCGCTGGCTGGACCCCTCGAACACGGTGATGCGCACGATGGCTGTGTGTCAGCTCATCATCTTCTGGCAGTTGTCCGAGCTGAACACGTTCTTCCTGAAGCATATCTTCCAGATGCCGCCCAGTCATCCCATCGTCTTCATCAGGATACTGCTTCTGGGAGCCATCTCTGCTCCCAGCATATGAGAGCTAACCTAACCTAAACTGCTCAGTCAGTTCTGCCCCACCCTGTATATGGGGCACGTTTAGTAGGACAGATGGCTTATGCTGATAAAAACAGAGTAGAATAGAGTGAAATAAAGTCACAAGGAGTCAAGTGGCCCAATCTGAGGTGCCAAGTTGAGGGTCACTTTAAACTTGCTTGTAGTATTCTGGATACTCATAATGTTGCCATATTTTTCTGACGCAGATCTGTCTTTCCTAGTTCGTCTGAGAGTAACATTTCGTTCAGTTAATTAAGTTAATGAACTGAACTGAAAATCGTTCAGTAAATTAAGTCAAATGAACGTGAAACGTCGTATCTGTGTAATATCGTGAACCAAGAACGACCTTAATCCTGATACTATTCAC
>VOMN01025195.1:0-34391 GCA_014899125.1 Orchestia grillus
GACGAATGAGTCCATGGCAACCCGTACATACCTTCAGAAAGAATTGGAGTTCCACAGAGTTCAAGGAAAAATGGTTTCTAGAGAACTGAATCGAAGTATTATACGTTACTCTAATCTACAAAAAGAACTTATTTACAGCAAAACATGGAAAGAACGTTTTAACATTTGCCCAAGACCATCTTTACAAAAGAATTGAGTCTGGAAACAGATGTAAGGCCAGCTCAAAGCAAGGTTAAACTTCTTGGCCGAAACGACACTCGCTATGTTTGAAGGAAGACTGGCCTATACCTGTGATCCCAAGAACACCTTTCCTACCGCCAAGCATGGAGGAGGCAGCATCATTATTTGGAGTTGTTTTACTGTCCTTGGCGAAGGAAATACCACATCATTGATGGACAAATTATAGGTCCAGGTACAGGCAAATATTGGAGCAAAAGCTGCTTCCGAGCGCATGAAAATTCTACGGCCGGAGCAAGTGGATCTTTCATCAAGACAATGACCCGAAATATACGGCAAAATTAACAAAAAGATGATTCGCATTTATAAAAATAAGTGTCCTTCCGTGGTCTAGCCAATCGCCTGACCTGAACCTCACTGAAAATTTGTAGCGAATTTTAAAAATTGTGCGGAAGGAGTCCAAAACCTTAGCTGATGTGAGGATTATCTTCCTGCAAGAATGGAACAACCTACCACAAACGGAATAGCAAAAGTAAGTGTCCAGTTACAATTATCATGTGCATGCCGTTGTTGCAAATGATTGTCCTGCCACTAAGTACTCAAGTCTTGTTTTTTGTCCAATACTTGTATCCCATTCATTTTTTGCTTGGTTGATTTTCTAGTTGTCAGTAAATTTTGTTCCGTTCTTAAATGTTCTAAATATTCTAGTCAATACGTGTTCTCTGGAATATCTGTACTCTTTATCCCAAATTGGAGCTCGAACTTTTTAAACTACATCGAAAATAGAATTGTATAAATACCTATGTCCAGGTACTGGGCGTAAAGGTGAAGATGTGAGACATAATATGCTTCAGATCCCATAGGCTGACTGATGAATCACTTTTCTATAAACGCATCATCGGTATTGCAAGCATAACTTCAACTGTGCTAGTACGTGCCCATCAATAGTGCGAAATACGTAAATATGGGTTTTGAAACAATGGTACTCATATGTGTTGAGCACATTTCACATATAAAAACAGTCTTCCGAGAAATTTTTTCCTACGTATGGAAACATATGGCCCACTGATGTATGGAAACTTATGATCGTTCTTTGTTGCACCATTTCTTCCTTTCTTTTTTGCCCAATCAATGATTTATTTGATTTGAAATACAACATTTCATTTTACTTGAGATACTACACACATGCCATGACCTTCAAAAAATATTTAAAACTTGAATCGTAGTAGTGCTGTTGGTAGGCAGTATTAAACAATACTCGGCTACTGAAATAAATTTCAAAGGAAAATATAATACCGCAGACCCCGCCTAAATGTTCCCTGAAAATAGGCTCACTTCAGAAACAATGCCACCCCAAAGACGTTGGAAATTAATAAATCTAATCTGAAGCGAGCTTAAAGTTCCCCAGAGCCCCAGCCAGAAGCTTCAGGGGAACTTTTGCAAGTTTCGTCCGCCCTCAACTCGCGTCCGTCAGCCAGCCCAGGCTTCAGAGAGAGACCGTCTTTTCCACATTCGGCCTCTCATTTGCCTTAGCGCAGGAGAGACACAAACGTTTGTTGATAATGACCGGCTTTTGAAATCACAAGGGGAAAATTTAAAATGGAAATCATTTAGAATCTATTTCAATAAAGAATCCATTTCCTTCATCTTAAATCTAAAGGTACAAAACGTGTTTCAAAATCTAGCTTTATGCGCTTCACTGATGATTATAATTTCTTATAACGTCGAGTGGGGAGTATCATCTGAATTTTTATTTACTGCACACTTTAACTGTGCCCTTCTTGCAGGAGTTACGCTATTGGGCGTGTGCAACAGGTTTGATTTTAGAGAGCAGAATGGTATAATTGAGGGTTTGAGGATCACGGTCTATTTGCAGGGATTCTCTAATTGTCTAGCGCTCATTTACTAATAAATCCTATACTTGAAAGTGATCGGTACATATCCCACTGGGTTTTTCTAGAGTTTTTTCTGCTTTTTGGTGTTCGCCTTTGCCAAACCTGACAAATGTAAGTTGCAATAGTTTTGGGGTACTGAAGTCAGACATCAGGAATTTTGACGCAACTGAACCCAGTGTCAGTAATTTTGATGGAACTAGATAAAGTCAGCATTAGCAATTTTGACGCTACTGAAGTCAGTCTCAGTTTTTTTTATGGTACCGGGGCCAGCATCAGCAATTTTGCTGGCACTGAAGTCAGCATCAGCAATTTTGATTGTACTGAGGTCAATATCACTAATTTTAATGGTGCTGAAGTCATCATCTGTAATATTCACGGCATTGCATCAAAATCAGTGTTGCTGTTGGTCCGGCACATCTTTCAAAATCATCTTGTATTTACCCCAATGAAGAATCCCATGTCCGCTCGTATTAAAAAAGAAAATTGATGTTCGAAATAAATTCGTGATTTCATCTTTTAGCGGACTTTGAACTTCAGTTTAAAAATTATGATCCAAATGCAATTGATTCCGGAGCTGCTCGAATGGAACAGTTTACCAGAAATTCCTTAAGCTGATAAGAACAATCGGTTTCGTAAGAATGGCAAGCAAGATTTGTGCGGCCAGCTGAGATGTCACTGCTGGCCGAAAGAACGCTGCTAAATGCTGTCCGTTGCCACTCCCCACACGGACTGCAGGGAATAATAAAAGATTATTTTCTCCTGCACAAATATTTTGATCTCTTGAGGCCATGAGCTTCTCCAGGATGGCATCCTATCACTCAAACTAAAGCCAATTAACATCATGTCGTTTAAACTAAAGGTAATCATTAATACATCGTCTAAACTTAGGGTAATTAGCAAAATATCGTTTAAACTTACGGCAATTAGTATTTTATTACCCAAAGTTTAGGTCATAAGCATTTGATCGCTTAAGCTTAAGGTAATTAGCATTTTGTTCCTGAAATTTAGGGTAACGCGCATCTTGTCGCTGGAACGCGTCGAGGAGGGACATCTCAGAATAATTTGAGCGTCGCACACAACAGCGGACAAAAAAAGTTCTGATGGCAAAAAGTTATGTAATCAAGCATCAACAAGCGCTGCGAAGAGCCTAGCACGCTGACGCTAGGCTAGCGTCGCTAAGAGCTCTAACTTAGCATTTCAGCGAATTTGGTGTTCTAACTTTGCACTGGTGTGAGTTCAGAGTGAAAATTTTCAGCCATAAAGAATGTACGTAAAGTTCAGAGCTCTCAGCAGGTATTGACGGGCGTGGTCGTGCGCTGGAGACGCATCAGGAAGAGGGAGTGAAGCGGGGTGATGCAGAGCGAGGCGTGTTCTATCATGTCATGGTCCTTTGAGTTTAACTTCACAACGAAGTATTGAGAGAGTTGTGTGTTTTATTTCATCAAGTTTGTTGGGCTTGAAAACATTTAATTTGTTTTGCTTGCAAAATGAAGGAAACTGCATGACCTTGTCTGACTGTGTGAGTCTGGCTGGTCTTGACTAACTGATGGAGTTTGGCTAGCCTTGAGTGATTGAGGGNGGCCTGGAGTGACTGAGAGAGCTAATTAGTCCTCAACTAAACTAGAGACTCTGGCTGGCCTTGACTGACTGGGGGAGCTGATTAGTCCTTAACTAAGCTAGGGAGTCTGGCTGGCTTTGACTGACTGGGGGAGTTAATTAGTCCTCAACTAAGCTAGGGAGTCTGTCTCTCGATAACTAAGATAATTAGGCCAGGTTCTCGCTAGTTCGACATCCTGCTCTTGGCGGGACTTGGCCCTCAGCCGAGCCCCTGAAGTTGAGTGGCCTCACCGCTCCGCAGCTGAGGCGGCTAAGCCACTTCTGGGCCTCACACCGGCCTCAGGCAATCACAAGGCAATTACGCGGCAATCTTGAGGCAATGTCAAGACCAAAAATTGAGGCGCTTCGTCGCGACGGGCACCATTCCAGTCCAGGGCTGACGCGGGCACTGCTGCTCCTGGGGGCTTGCATGTTGCGTGTGGCATGTTGCGTGTGGCATGTTGTGTGTGGCATCTTACTGTGTGGCGTGTTGCGTGTGGCATGTTGTCGTGTGGCATGTTGTCGTGTGGCATCTTACTGTGTGGCGTGTTGCGTGTGGCATGTTTTGTGTGGTGTGTTGCGTGTGGCATATTGCTGTGTGGCATGTTGCCGTACGGCATGTTGCCGTACGGCATGTTGCTGTACGGCATGTTGCCGTGGAGTGGGCATGTTGCCGTATGGCATGTTGTCGTACACTGTGGTATATTACCGTGTAGTGTGGCATGTTGACATGCAGGCACGGGTGTTGACATGGAGGCACGGCATGTTGACGTGCAGGCACGGATGTTGACACGCGGGCACGGCATGTTGACATGCAGGCACGGATGTTGACATCCAGGCACGGCATGTTCACATACAGGACACATACAGGCACGGATGTTGACATCCAGGCACGGCATGTTTACATACAGGCATGGAAGTTGACATCCAGGCACGGCATGTTGACATGCTCTCCTAAATTCACCTCAGGGAGTTGTAATAAATATCGCCTCGATATCGACTGGCCAAAGTTCCCGACATTCATCAGTTTTTTCCAATGTTTCGTAAGCCTAAGTTCTTCATGAGCGTTGTTGTCATTTTATAAAGAAATATCCGTCTGCTTTTTGCTCCTTTGCCCTCCGTTTCCTCTACTCTACTGTTGTGATTATCCGGACACTCGGGCGTTGCTGTTGTCACTCACTTATTTTAGGAGCGTGCGGCAGTGGGGAGTAGGACGCTCCCGTCCGGCCGGTCGAATCTCCTGCAGCCTGGGAAACAGCCAAATTAATTTGGGCTTCGCATCCCGGGCCACACTGAAGTGCCGCCTGTTCAGACACAACTTGAATTGATCTTCCTTTTCCAAGAAATGAATTCCGCTCCGGAATATCGAGCCGCAGACCTCCAGACTAGGAGGCTAGCACGCTGGTCTCGATGATACCCCTGATGATACCCAGTCGCTGGAGTGCCCCACGGAGCACACCAGCGACACGTACAGTAGTGGCGCTGGAACAAGGGAGCGTGGAGTCCTACCGATGGTGGAATCTGAACTGCAGGTTTGTACCTCACTACTTTCTACAGCTTGTCATCTTCTCTCGGTATCAAACACTCACATCGTTCCGAAAATTTTGCTAAAACCTACCATGCAATTTCTACTCCCTTGTGACGTGAAAATTCAGACACCTGCCATCGGCCATGCCGTAATTGTAGCACAGGGATGATCCGAGATCACAGACGCGTTGTTCCGTTCACCGAGCCATCAACTGTACGATGAGCGATGGAGGGTGGATGTGCGAAGCCCACATCACTTCACACGTCTGAGCGATTGATGAATTAGCCATGTCGGTATGCCCTCACTTCTCTATGCAAGCAACATGAAGCTTTTCTACCACGGAGTATTCAGACCGATGCGTGTGCGCAAGCTAAAAAAGGTAGATCCAATTTGCAATTCTATCGCGATGTCAGAAAACTTGGATGCAGAAATTCCAGGGAAATTCCGATCCTCTTTCTGCATCTCTGATATTCGAGGCTCCGTGCTGCACCGCGGCTTGGATGCGAAGACGATTAGGTTAGCGTCATTTTTTTATCTAACTGCTCCTGAAGGTCCATTTATATGGCTAGTATTTATTTAGTGCCGGGCCAAAAGGGTATACAAACACCGCACACATGCACGTAAAGTGCCCCAGACGCATCCTGAAATGCAAGCCCGTGTCTTTTATTACGAAATGAATAATACATTGAGTTATTTTATTGTTTTCTCCCAGTAAGTGGCGGATCGAACTCAGTGTCCGTTTTTTTGTGCAAATTTACAGTGATGAGAGCACCGTCTAATAGAGTGTGAGACAACAACGTTTTCTCTCATATGTACGTAGACGGAGGTGTGCTGACCGTACGAACAGGAATGCATGCATGCATCGAGTGCCAGGTCAGGCTTCTCAGCCCTTGCATTCTCAGACATTAGCTTTTGTACCAACATAATTATTTACTAACGACAAACTTATTCATTCTTCTGTTACACTCTGTCCCTTTATTGAATATTCCAAATCCATAGCCTTCGGAGCTCATCGCCAAGACCCACAACAGATTACCTTAGTAGGATTCGTGTAGTTCAGGAATTGTTCCTTCCCCATTAAGTTGGTCACTGCACAAACGTCATGTGCCCCACTCCACTACCATCTACTGCCGGTGTGTGCCAAGCGGCTCGAGCTGCTTGCCTCGTTATTGTCAGGGGTATCATCGAAAGTCTGTCTAGCACCGTGCTCATAACGAGGACTTTCCGCTTCCCGTGCATCGTACATGCTGATCTCAATAGTTTTTTATTTTTATTTTATGGTGTATAAACCTTACCTAAAATGAAACTCATCAACCTTAAGTTGGAAGCTTAATTGCTTAGTTACACAGAGCCATAACAACAGTGATCCTACAATATTTCACGTACAATCTGTGGGAAAATTGCAGCCTTTCCAGACGCGGAGGAATAAAAGTAAATCTATCCGAAGCACCAGTCCCATTGCTGGCCATAAAATCACTCTCCACTTTAGGAACTGAGGAATGAGCAGTTTCTTTTCAGAAAATCTTATTTCAACTGAGCCGATTGTCATTTTTGCGAGACCGTGAGTATTTGATACAAAAGTGATAAAATAAAGGGGACCGTTGGAGAAACTCCCGGGATTCCACTCCTACATTTAGAAATAAATCATCTGTCTCGAATAGTTCCACGCGCTTAATATCTCAACATTTCTCTCGTTCGATGGCGTATTAATATAAGCCTGTCTCACTTTTAGTCCTTACATTCATGGGGTGTCTTCATGTGCAATATTTCACTTTGCCTTGCGGATCTCATCGTACGGGACACTTATTATTCCCCATCAATTTTTATTGCTCTGTATCGACGAAGGATACTCGATACAAGCTGCAGAGATTTGATGGTTATTTCACTGCAAAGAGAAGTATAAGCCAGTTATGTTGCTTGGCTTGCGATCGCCAAATTTGGTATTTTTCTCAACTGAACATTGTGCATGAAGACATACTAAGCTTGACAGGGGCTAACGAATATTCCCGAGTTTTTGTGGTGGTAACGGTAAAGGAGAACAGACCGTCACAGTTCCACGAATAGTTTTTGATGTGGGCTGATGGATATTTTTGAATTTTAACCCTGATAATCGTTAGAAAAACAGATCGTTATAGTTTTAAGAACGTTTTCCATCCTCGAATTGGAGGATGAATGAAAACGAACTGTCGTTGCTGGACTGCCTGACGTGACTGCCAAGGTTTGATCAGGGCTGCGAGGTCCAAAAGGCGAGGGCAATTTGTGAGCTTGTTTTCGATCACAAAACGAGTCGTCTTTTGGCCCACTCTTTTGGAGAACTCGTCGCTAAAACAGAAGTAAAATATCGACGAGTTACTTTCCACCCCATTAACGGTTCAGTCTCGCAAAAGAAGTAAAATCCTATATTACGCCTGTGACTCCCTAAATAGAACTGGATTTTACCTGAAAACGGATGCGGTCTTTGATCTCGTCGATGCCTGGACAGCGCTTCTAGCGAGAGCACTGCCAGAGCTATCGCTGCTCGTTTTTTATATTTTTTAATGAGAAATTCGTTTTTTGAGGAAATGAAACATGTGGGCATGAGGTAGGGTGCTTCCATTTTCTTCAGAATTTCGTGTCCAGACACCGATACTTTTTTTGTGAAATTGAGGCTTGCTTCTACTGACGACATGAAGAACATTATCGAAATGCTCTCATCAGTTCCCTGTCAATGTGATGTTCGCAGAAAAATAAAAAGTCTGGATAAGGTTTCGATTTTCCTGGAATTTAGGGAAGATGTATTATATAGGGCTCTACTTTCGTCGACGCTAAATTAATTTCACTGGCGTTTGCCTAACACAAACATTAGGACCTCTTAAGAAGCAGAACCTCGTAAAGGATGGTTCCATTGAAGGTGGGTCGTGCACTGATAATAATGGAAAGGAAATGATCGTTTCTCAGAAGTAAACCTTATTAAAGTGGCGAATGTTAGTTTTCTTGGCGGAACTGGCAAAATTTCTTCCTAGGTTGAGAGAACCTTTTATTTCCACATGTGAAACGGAATGTCGGCTAAACGAAATAAAATTGATACACATCTTGACGACAATAAGTGACAAATTTCTGAGTTTTTCCTCATTGGAACAACTTTACCTTATGTAGCAATGACAAGTAAACAAAAGGTTTCTCGTAAAGAGCTCCGTCATGGAAGGTAAATCAATTCCTCTTCAGTGCCTCGAGGATCATTTCGATCGCACTACGTCTCACAAAATCTCCCGTCAACTCTTCAGCAACAGAGCGACAGCAGAACAAAAGGCAGCAAAGGACTACAACGTTTGGGAATAGCTCCCTCGATCTTCAGTGGCTCAGGTGGGCGGAGGTCAGATCTCGAGAAGGCAGTGGCTTTTCATCGTTGTGCAAAGGATCTCTTATCAAAGGAGCGAGGGCCTGGTAATGGAGAGCCCGAGGTATTTTTGGAAAATCCAGAGTTTGCAGAGCCTCAGAAAATGCCCTTTAATGCCGCTGGGACTGGAGCTAGAGTCCAGGGCTGATCAACGTTCCTACTTCTAGGGACAGAGGAGAGACTGCGCTCCCAGAGTGCACTACTTGAGGAGACCAACTTTGGGCCCTGAACTTCAGGCGCGATCTCATCTCAAGTTGAAGTAACTTGAGTTCTTGAGAACAGAGGCTGCGCAGTTCCCCAGACTGATCACGGCCTTTTTGGAAGCTATAGAGGACGCCTGAGACTGTAGCTTCTTCTAGCAGATCTGCAGGAGATTCTTCAGCTTCAAGGTTCGGGTCTCAATTACGAACAATGGTTTAAATTTGCTATTTTATAAAGACTCAGAATTGTACTGATGGGTGCTCCTCCGTAGCTGACGATGATTTGCCTGCAATGCTTTAATGCTGACGGTAGACGTCAAACAAGGAATAGTTTATTGATATTCTTTTTTGAGTTTATTGAAAATTTTCATGCCCTGCTTTCCGTAAATATTGACAAAAGTAAAAATTCAAGCAAAAAGATGATCAAAAAACAATGATAGAGTGCATTAAAGCCAAAAACGTCTATACTAAAGATGCTAAGAAGTATACTTGATGCATTAATTATTGATGGATATTTTACATGCACTAGATCTCAGTGTTAATTTTTTTTTTTTTTCGCGCCCCGGCATGAATGTATGTTAGCCACAGGAGACATTTTATTAATTTTTGGTTCTGAAATATTTTCTGAATTATTTCAATTGCAAAATCTTTTATTTAGCAAAAATTTTCATTATTGAGTTGTAACAGTCCGTTTATTGAATCATTTTCTAAGTTGGAGAGGGTAACGAAATTCGTGAATATTTTCTACAATTCATCAACATAGAATCACTCGAGTTCATCATCGTAAAACTATGCTATTTAAGCGTTATCAGGGTAACGTTTTAAACAACAACGTTATTTATGCCATGCTTTGAAATGCATCAAAATATATACATAGATCTTAAAATAGAGTCGTAGCAGGGGTGGAGTGAGCATCGATGACATAAGTTCTTCTCAGAAATTCTTGTCTGAGGTAAAGAAATATTCATACTGCGCACGGTGGGACCTTACTGCAACTCACGGTGAAGTTGTTCATGGAGCAGTATCTTTTCAGTACACAAACATATACATACGTGAGTGTGTTTGCTTACATTTCATGCAAGTGAAATGTACATACAGTGATACTCAGTGATGTTTCTAAAGTAGGTGCGAGCTCATACCGAAATCCCGGCCAAGCAGGAGTGAAGCAGTGTAACATTCTCAATAAATCGCTGCACCTGATACGCGTAGTCCCTCACACCACTCACACCTTGACGGTAGCTCAATTTTGCATCAAGTCTGCAGAATCTTCCTGTCACGCACCGTCTACTTTAAACCAGAGGCTCCGCAGCGGGGTTTTTCTTTTGAGGAGAATTTGATGGGCTTTGGTCTAGGGAAACTTCGAGCTTAGTGCCTTGTTGAACTGAACATGACATTCGCGATCGTTGTATGAAGTGCTCAAAGTACAGAGCCCAGGCCGTGCACGCAGCTGTACCTGATGCCTGCATAGACACCCCGTGGTGAGAGACACACGTGACACACAACCCGACGCTTCTGCTACCCTCACAACGCTGGTCATTTCATTCCGAAACGCTTTGTGCCTTCTCATTTCGACCCCTGTAAACTCCTCTGTGAACTCCTCTGTAAGCTCCTCTGTAAACTCCTCTGTAAACTCCTCTGTAAACTCCTCTGTAATCTCCTCTGTAAACCCCTCTGTAAACTTCTCCGTAAACTCTTCTATAAAATCTCCTGCAAGCTCCTCTGTAAACTCTTTCGTAAACTCCTCTGTAAACTCTCCAGCAAACTGTTCTATAAAATGTTCTGTAAGCCGTTCTGTAAACTCTTCTGCAAATTCTCCTTTAAATTATTTTGTAAATTCTCCGGTAAACTCCTCTCTAAACTTTTTTGCAAATTTTCCTGTAAACACCTCTGTAAACTCTTCTGTAAATTTTTCTGTAAATTCTTATGTAACTTCTCCTATAAACTCCTTGGTGAACTCTTCTGTAAATTTTCTAGTAAATTCTTCTGTAAATTCTCCTGTAAACTCCTCCTTACATTTTTCTGTAATCTCTTGTACGAAATCCTCTGTTAATTCTCTTATACACTGTTCTGGAAATTCCTCTGTAAGGTCTCCTGTAAACTTCTCCGTAAACTTTTCTTTCAATTCCCGTGTGAATTCCTTTACCTCTCTAAGCTACTTTGCAAATTTTTCTATAACTGCAAACTCAACTGCAAATTCCCCTTTAAATTGTTCTACCTGTAGAAAACCTTCACAGATTCTTCTACATCTATAAACTCCCCGGTAAACTCCTTGGTATATTTCCCTGTAAGTTTCTCTACCTCTGTGAGCGTCTTTGTAAATTCCTCTACATCTATAAGCCCCCATGTAAATTCCTTGGTAAATTCGCCTATGAATCCTCTACCCCTGTAAGCTCTTCTGTTAATTTCTCTACATCTATAAACTTCCCTGGCGATGCCTCTATGAATTTTCTTACATATCTCTGTAAATCCCTCTACCTCAGAGAATTCCTCTGTAAATTCTTCTCCTAAGAGAATTTCTTTGTAAATTTCTCTACCTAAAAGAATTCCCCTGTAAATCCACTAGAAAGAGAATTTCCCTGTAAATTCCTCTACCAATGAAAATTCCTCTTTAAATTTCTCTACCTAAGAGAATTCCTCTGTAAATTCTCCGGTGAATTTCACTTCTTTTATAAATTCCTCTATAAATTCCCCTGTAAATTCCACTACCTCTGTAAATTCCCCTGTACATTTTCCTACCTCTGTAAGTTTTCCTGTACGTTCCGCAGTAAGTTCTTTAATTCGTTCCCTTGTAAGTTCCATTTTAAGTTCATCGGAAGTTCCCCTGTAAGTTCCCCGTAAGCCTATCCTTAAGTTCCCCAGTAGTTTTCCTCGTAAGTTCCTTTGTAAGTTCCCCGGAAGTTTCCCTGTGAGTTCCCATGTAAGTTTTCCTGTGAGTTCCTATGTAAGTTCCCCTTTGAGATTCCCTGTAAGTTGCCTTGTAAGTTGTCTTGTAAGTTGCCCAGTAAGTTGCCCTGTAAGTTCCCACGTAAGTTCCCCTGTGAGTTCCCATGTAAATTCCCCTTTGAAATTCCCAGTAAGTGGCCTTGTAAGTTACCCTGTAAGTTTTTTTTTAATAAAGCCCCCCACCAGCAACCAAATCGTTAAAAACGCAATTTTGGATTGCTTTAGAAAATTAAAAAGAAGTTTCTATTGCGGAAATTAAAAACAAGGATCTGGCAACAGGTCGAAGAACAAGGCTCCGACCAGACGCCTATGTTGGTGGCTTACAACTGCTGTGGGAGCGCGTGCACTAAATCACAAGAGCCTTGTAAGTTGCCTTGTTTGTTTTTATGTAAGTTACCTTTAGGTTCCCTTGTTAGTTCTCTCGTAAGCTCCTCTGTACGTTACTCTGTAAGTGTCCTGTAAGTTGCCCTCTAAGTTGCCCTGTAAGTTGCCCCGTAAGTACCCTGTAAGTACCCTGTAAGTACCCTGTAAGCTCCATGCGGCCTGAGCATCAGTGCACCACAAGCCTCACTGCTATCTGAGAGCTGAGACTTCACCAATATTTTGATTATTTTTAAATAATTCCAGTCTATGTTGCTGAGTGACAACCCTGACGCACCGAAGGTAGGGTGATGATGTTAGAGCTCAATGCTTGAGCTCAAATTCATACGTTATTCTGAATAATGAAGCTCAATATTGTAGTGAAATTAGGAATATAAATTTTTAGGTAATGATCTTTGGTCAGAAAAATTGGAATCGGGCGAAATAACTTTAGAAACAACTTAAATACTTTACGGGCAACTATGACTAAACCTTCGGCGGTAGAGAGCTTTCGCTCGTAGAGTAACAAATTAATTTTGTGTTCCTCCAAACATGTCAAAGTGTATTGGAGCCTGTGGTTTCTTGAAGGGGATTAGCTTACAGAAAGGTCTTCGAGAATTATCCGTAAGTCAACCGCGGAATATACAACAGGCTCTCACAGAACACACCTTCATCAGAGAGCTGTAGGCGGGACTTTAGGACACTTGAGCGCGACATGACGCTAAAGGAAATCACGATTGGATTAGAAGGTTAAGCTAGAGGGATGACTTATAGTAGATTTTAGGGCAAGGAGTCTTGATTCTCGAATGGGAGAGCAACCAACTCATACATAGGCCTGGCTATTTCCATGTGGAAAATTTTGAGATTGAAGACGGGGAGTTCGGTCGTGGGTGTAGCAGAGAGAGGGCCTTAGGCGACTGGCCCGCACTTCGGACGAATTTTGGAACGAGTGCCGCTCAATTTACCTCACCGTCTCTTAGCGTCAACCGGTTTGGTTACCCTATTGTGGAACGCTTGGCGACCCAATGAAAGATGTCATCCAGCCGGGTACCTGAGTGCCTCCCAAAGTGTCTGTAAATATTAAAAATTGACGAGCATATAATTAACCATCGCAACATGCCAGCTAAAATAGGCGTCATCGATGCGTTACAACGGAAAGCCACACGCACGTCGCCAACATCCCAGCAGTCAAATGAGGCATCAGAATACCTTGTTTGAGAGAAATATAAACATGAACAATCAGCAGTCGCCGGTTCGCAGAAGAATACGCAGCCTCACAAGAGAAGGAGGATGTGTGGAGCGCGAGCCAGCGGCTCCATAGCCACAGCTGGCTGGGCGCTGCATGAGCATTACATCACGCAGGAATCAGAAATTAGAACACGTCAACGAAGATGCGCGAGTGATTCGCAGTAAATTTTTGGGATTGCACGATGAAACAGTGAGCATCAAGTACCTACTCCGAACTTAGATCACGACGACAGACTGAACACATTATTGGTACTTGACGCGATCAGTGTTACTTGAGATGACAAAAAGTTGGAATGAAGTATAAATGCTCCCATGAAATAATGGAGTACTCAGGCAGAATCCCTGGGCATGTAATGCAATAGCGAATGTGTCTGGGCTCGAGGTAAATTGTATTGTTTTACTTTGTACTTTTAATGTAATATCTGCGGTATTTAATTTCCTTTAACGCAACATGCTGCGTGACCTTGCTAGCGATTCATTCATAGCGAAGTGATTATTCATATCATCTATGGCAACATCTCGTTCAATTCTCGCTGAGTATACATGCATGTTTCATGTGCCTTATGTAATTTGTAACTTGAATTACCGTGACATTGTTACAATAGTGAGTGTGTTTACATTTAATTAGTGTTTTTTATTCCCTTTTTCTGTAGGTCAATGGGTGCACTCATATAAATAAGTGGAAGGTATGAAGTGACTACTCAACCCTTGGCGATCTGGTTCGTTGATGTAGTGTAATTTATCCTAATTTATTAATCAATGTCAAACTTCAATCAATCCTGCTCATTGTTAATTCAATATCACGGTCATTTACATATCGTGTCAATACAATTAATTTTTTTGCTCTTCAGGGATTGAAACATTCCACATTTCACCATTTTTTTAGATTCCATTTATGCCTATTCTGTCCAACGAACGTTACACGAACCCTATCTCATCACAATGTATCAATTTAATGTTCTACTGCAATTGAAATTTTCGAGTTTTTGTTGAAGCTCAGCGTACCATTACAAGGTGAATGTTCGTCTCTATTATTACATATTCTAATGAACCCTATGTAACATTTCCTAATGAATGTTGGAGTACAATACAACATTTTCTAATGAATATTAGAACTTTTTATTATCCTTTAATTAATGATGAATCTCGATGTAATATTTTCAGTCCAGAGTTTTTAATAGATGTTAGAGCTTAAAATGACATTTTCTGCTGAAATTTGAGGGCAGCATAACACTTCTTACAATATATTGGAGCTAAATATTACACTTGCTATCAACCCTAACGATGTACTCCTTGCATCAAACATTCAAATAAAACAATTCGAATTAAAATAATTCTACTTGAGTGCCGTATGTTTTTTTGACTCAGTCGTTAAGGTGAAGTCCTGCAAGTCGCCGCGAGGCGCCCCACAGCAGGCGGGCTGCTGCAGTCCTGTCCTCTCAGAGATGGGCGGGAGAGCGTTAAGCAGCTGCTCATTAAACAACGTCGCAAATGACCTGGGTAGTCATTAAGGGGCAGCTAATTAGGTGCATTAATCAGGAAGATTTGGTGTGTGTCTCACATTGCTAAATGTGCGCCTGCAGCACGCACTGGGGTATGTACTCCAAATGTGCTTTCAGGAGTGCTCTTCAAATTCTTCGTGACTATTTGCAAGGTACTTCCAACATGTACTGTACACAGACGCTCGTGTGATGATCTAGCAAAATTAAACGGTGCTTTTTTAAGGGGCTCAGGGATGCTGCAGCAATGTGTAAAATCTGTTTAAAAGCGCTCTCAACGTCCTTCCGAGATACCTAAGAAATCTTTCTCAAATGCTTAATAGGATGATCTAAAGAAGATCTCAAATTAGTCCCAAAGTGGCTGTATAAATACTCCAAAAATATTCAAGGAATATTCGCGAAAGAATCGAAAGATTTTATCAATTTCAATTTGCTCCAGGGATGTCCCGAAGATGCTCCAAAAATGCTCCAAACACAAAACATGTTCAAAAGATGCTCTAAACGAGTTCCAAGGGTAAGCCATGGGTAGGCCATGGCCAAGGGTAGGCCATGGTTGTTCTAAATGCATTTAAATGAGCTCTAATATTGCCCTAACCACGCTCTAAAGATGCTCCAAAGATGCTCCAAGGGCGCTCCCAGGATGATTCAAGAATGCTATAAGAATGCTTAAAGGATCCTCCTAAGATACTGCAAGGATACTCAAAGGATGCTGCAAGAATGCTGCATAAAGGCTCCGAAGATACTGCAAGGATACTCTAAGGATGCTGCAAGAATGCTGCATAGATGCTCCGAAGATACTGCAAGGATACTCTAAGGATGCTGCAAAAATGCTGCATAGATGCTCCGAAGATACTGCAAGGATACTCGGGGGACGCCCCAGGGCACTCGCAGGGGGCCGGAGGGGGTTGTCGCCGCCATCCGTCGCCCGCAGCTAATGACCTCAGCGACGGCTTTGGGGCAATTGCCCTCCGACAGCGATTGCCCGACAAACTTTAAATGAGCTCAAAGGCAAATGGCTCCCTGCTATTGGAATGCAGGCAGTATTTCTGGTATCGAGCTTTACGGGGCGGGGGCAAGTTTGCATTAGGTTCATACGTTCTGGAGGCGCGTAAGTGATAAAAGTGAGAGCGTCGAGTCCTGGTGCTGCCCTGGTCCATTTGGCTGCGCCATGTGAGAAGTTCTTGGCGGGGTCACAAATAGCAGCGGATATTTTAGTATAAAAATTCTGAAATGGACTTCAAAAGCAAACAGATTGGTTCTGTTCGGCTGCCAGCTGCAAAACCATGGCAAAACTTTCCATCGCACTCATGACTACTCTGCAAATTGTGCGGAGAGCGCTGCTGGAATTGGATGCATCGAGAATTGCTGCCCTCAATCTATGGGAGCAGCGGGCGTGTTTTGGGAGCCCAGTTTTGCCCAGCATCGGCGAGGTCCTCTTATGTAGACGAAAACTAACTGGTTCATACGAGTACTTTTGTTCTTATTTAAGTGGACGACAAGAGCCCAATTGAGTTCAGAGTGTGAGCTAGTTATTTGGAACTGTATTTCATCTGGCGACTTTTGATAGGGGCTCTACAGCTGCCCCTATCAGCTCAGTGTTGTTCATGTGAGACGCGTTTGTACGCAGTCTACATCCTTATATTGGACGGGCGAATGAGCCCTGCAGCCAGCTGCTACTCAGTTCTTCAGAGCAGCGGTGTGGTAGCAGCGGCCATCGATTCAGAAAACTGGACCAAAACTTAATTCTGGGCTCACAAATTTTTCTAACAACATTCGCGAAAATTCCTGACATTTTAAACGAATATTCATCAACAGGTGAATAAAAATTTGTTATGCCTAATTACCGTGGTGTGTGCTGTAATTACCGTAAGTCGTAAAATAATATATTTATTTTTAACAATGCCAATGTACACTTTAATACCAAACGCATTTTATTCTCGTTATCCCAGACTATCCACATCCATTGCAACAACTTTTATTGTGCAAATAAATATCTTGCAACATTAGAATTGAAATTTCATTTGCTGGTTCGTCAACATCTCATTAGAGCTCGTAAAATAATTGCGATTGACGAGGTCTGAATTCATAAAGCAAAGGCATGGAACTGACGCAAGAACACCCCTTCACTGCTTGCTCGATGCTTGAATTTGAGAACAAAAAAGCTGCATTATTTGAATAGTTCACAATTTGCCTCCATTGTCGATGAGGACAATTGTTCCGTGGGAGTGTTGCTGTCGCTACAACCCATAGTCGCCTCTAAGCACTCGCGATCTAAGAGCTGTTTTGTGTTCACTCACAGAGCAAATATACGCATCCCTCATTACGACTCACTCGTGCGTCCGGCAGCGCAGGGCTATCACATTTTTGAGCCCAAAATGTCGTACCTTGGCAAAATCATAACACCAGGAAAAATGATCGGTTCTTATCAAATGATGACTTCATATTGAATGAGTCTCAAGAATTTAGACATGCGTTGACAGTGTCTGAACGTAAGTATTTGCACAACTCTATTTTAGAAGTAAATTTCGAGCTCTGATTTGGGGTAATGAGAACAGGTAGTCCAGAGAACACATATTTACAAGAATTTTTAAACAAACGAGAAGAGAATTAGCTCCCAGGTCAAAAAATCGTCACTTCTCCACTAATATGGAGCGTGGACTCCATGAGCGCGAATAATGGCTGCCATTCCCCGCGGCATTGGGTCTACAAGTGTCCTGATGCACACTTGATCAATTTTAAACAACTCATGCATCAAATGATCTAAGAGCAGTCACAGTACGCAGACGATCTTCTCAACGTTTAACTGGTCTTTCTCGGTGGCCCCACAAATACATTCTATTGGATTCCTACCTGGAACTAAGCTTGCCAGTCTAAATGTCTGACGTATCCTACATTACTGCCATGCCAATTAATGACAGCTCTAGCCCGTGGCACCCTGCAGCTGTCTTCCTAGAAGAAAAGTAAAGCAATTTGCCTTTCTTCATTTAGTTATTGTGTAAATGTCAAAACTTGGTTAACTAGCAGCTTAATATAGCCATGCTGGTTTAGTTTGATAGATATCCCCACAAAAACATCAACTTCTGTATTGTTGAAACAGCCCTAGAACATGACTCTCTTCTTCCTTGCATCGCCCCTTGCACACAGACTTTGCTGAAGGCTTCATAAGGTCTTCGATGAAAACGACGGCTATAAAGACAGAATCGTGATTCATCTGACCTCATGACACTTTTCTACTCCTCTACAGTCCATTGTGCGTGTATTTTGGCCCAGTATAACGAATGGTCTTCTGGGCAAGATTTTAACATCGGAAACTTACGAGCCACTCTCCTCTATATATTCACTACTAAGAGTTCCTTACGAAGAGTTCGTTCAGGTACAGCAGGAGAAAAACCATCATTGGCGTTCCGCAGTTTTTCCATCGTTGATGCAAAGCGATTCCGGTCAACGATTCATGACAAACGGTGGCTCTTCCTATCGGTTATAATTTTCATCCGACTTTAAGTTTGCCTTGAATTGCTGTATGTACCTGAATATTCTCAAAGTTGGTAAGCCCGCATACCGGTGCGACACAACATTCCCTTGGCCCGATTAAGTGCAATGGACCCTTTTTGCCATTCCGGGAAGCCTGGCTTTTGTTCTATCATAGGGGAGCAACTACGAAACAAGTTTTGATCACGTAATCTCTGATCGATGACGGATGCCTATTCAGTACTTCCGCATAATCAAAACTTCGGTCACAACTTTGAAAACCGATTGATGAACGTAGTAAAGAACTGGAACTCGAAAAACGATTAGTAACTAATTTCTTGTCCTAGCTGGTTATATTGACAACCAGAAAATAAACTGAGCAAAAAAACTGGAATAATAGCACTCAGCCAAAACCAAAAACCAAGTTTTTAGTATTAAGTGGCGTGACTTTCATTTGCGATAACAACATTCAGGCGATTATTGTAACCGGAAACAAAATAATTGCATACCCCGTTCGTGGTACCTTGTTCAATTCTTGCATGCAGATGATCCTCAAGTCACTAAGGTTCTTTGAACTCCTTTTGTACCGATTAGTTTTGAATATTTGCCCCAAATTCTCAGTTGAATTGAGGTCAGGTAATTGGATAGGCCACGGAAGGACACTTATTTTCTTATCTACCAACAACTTTTTTGTTAATTCTGCCATATGTTTGGAGTTATTGTCTTGCTGAAAGATCCACTTGCACAGGCCATGCAATTTTCTTGCGCTCTGAAGCAGCTTCTGTTCCTGTATCCGGCAGTACATGACACTATCCATTGCCATCAATGATATAGATCTCCCTTACACCATGGAGGTGAAGCAGCCCAGCATCATGATGCCGCCTCCTCCATGTTTGATGGTAGGGATTGAGTTCTACAAGTCATCGACAATCTCTGTTTTCCTTCAAGCAAGATGAGTGTCACTTCGGCCAAAAACTATAATTTTGCCTTCATCAGGCCAAACAACTCGTTCCTAAACTCAATTGCTTTCTCGAGATGGTTTTTAGCGAACATTAAACGGTTCTTCACATGCTTTGCTGTATGAAATAGAGGTTTTCGTAGGTTGAAGTATTGTATAATACTTTGATGCAATTCTTTAACAACTGTTTTTCGACTGACGTGAACTCCCTGTGATTCCAGTTCTTTCTGAAGGTATGTACGGGTTGCCATGGACTCATTCGTCACCTCACGCAGCATATGGTGTTCGTCGAGAGCGCCCTGTGATCTTGCGAGGAGCTCCGACTCTTGGCAAACTGGAGATTACCCCAGTCTCTGGATGCTTCCGAGCTGTTGCTTCAACAGTTGACTGTGGAACCATAACACGTTTGGCATTTAGCCTATAGGTTAATCTATCTTCACGAATTTCAAAGCTTTGCTTTCGAATGGCTTCGGAAATTTCTTTCACTTTCTGCAATGTATTTACGGAACAGCCATTTTTAACAAAACCTGGAGAGGTAATGATTGCGACGCCCGTAGCGTTTTAGATTATAAAATTATACGTGCTTCTGTAACTTTTTGAAAGATTTGTGAAAATTTTTTGAATATGATACTCAAATTCTGCTATAAAAAGCAATGATTTAACATGATGTCAATTGTGGCCAAATACTTTTGCCTCATATATTTTTCTTATATGATTTTCTGGTTGACAATAAATTTTGCTCCTTTTTGTTTAAATATCATAGTAAATTTACAGGGACGACAAAATGAAACTCGGCAACGTAAACTTTTCACAGATTTCTAAAATACGCCAAATTTAAGTTAGCTGGTCTAAATAAGCTATAAAACATTCAAATCAGCCTCATTTTGTCATTTAGTTACCATATTCATCTATAACTTTCAAATGAATTTATACTGGTGTTCTCGTTATCTTTATAAGAAGACAAAATAAAAACAAAACAAGAAACACTCTGCCCTCTGCATACGTAAAAATGTAACTTTAATGAAATTTTAGAACAAAATTCGGTTCGAAATGAACAGATGCTTTATTTTTGAAGCATAACTTTTCAGAGATTTGACAGCTAATAATTGTTTTGGCATTGCCTCAATTAATTTCCGACAGTAGTCTGGAGAGAGGGCGTCTCACTTCTTATTTATTTCAGCCCAAAGTTGATCGAGATTATTGATGGCATCTTTGCATAGCCGTTGCTTGATGTGTTGCCACTCGTTCTCCATTGGATTACGGTCTGGTGACCGGGCAGGCCAAACCAAACATGAAACGTTGTGCTCCCGGAAGAATCTCTTGACGATGGCCGCTGTGTGCATGGGAGCATCATCTTGAGTTTAGATGGGATTCTCATCCAAAGTAAAATCTTAATAGGGCACAAAATGCGCAGCCAACACGTGAATGTCTTAGTCGAATTAAATCGTTCTCGCAACCGAACGAGAGGTCCTGGACCATGAGCGCTGATGACTCCTCATACCACGGTCACTACCTTGAAGTGTTGGAACTACTCACCTGAAATGAAATTCCTCACCTTTCATTCGTCTAACATCTTGGCTGCCTCAACTGCCTAGTCTTTTGAACTTTCTTTCATCGCTAATAGCACCCTGTGTCAGTGTGAGGCGCAAAAAGCTTCATGATATCTGAATTTCTTACGGCGGTTCCTGCTCCTCACCGATATCGTAGGTTTGTGGCTTGCAACCCAACCTCCCAACTTAAATTAATTCAATCTATTCTTAAGTGTTGAAATAGTCCAATTTTCAACAAGGTCATACCATTTTCGAGCCTGAGAAGCAGTTTCACATCTATTTCTGAGGCTGCAGATCTTTATAGCACGATCTTCCTCGCGAGAAGCCACTCCAGGGAGGCTAGGCTCTCGAACACTGCAGGTCTTCAGGACAGTCAATCGCAGTTTTTTCCTTTCATTTGAGTTTTCTGTCAATTTCTTTGTTGAATAATCCAGCATTTTGGAGTTTAATAATTTTTTGCGATCACCAAGAGAAAGACGAGACATTCTGGCTAAATGTTGCTTAACTATAACGTTAAACACATTGGAAAAACTGTTAGCAGGATTTAAGATTGCGTGTGGTGGGAAATGTGGATAGATTTTCAGATTTACTATCTAATTCTGGACTGTGATTTTTTTTTAGTTGGAAAATTTCGTTGTACCCCGTTTACAGAAAAATATATATCCCAGTAAGAAATAATTTTAAAAATGCATAGGATAATTCGAAGAACTAACACTGAATCGAAAGATGTATAGCTTTTTATGGTTCCCTACATAAATTTTAGTTTAATTTGTAATTCCATAAGCATATCGGCTGTGCCGAGTTTCTTTCTGCCACCACTGTAGATTCTTTGAATTACTTGTTCTCTTTACCCTAATCCAGAGCTCGAAATTTATAAAATACTAGATAACCTGTGACCCGTTGGGTCAAATAAAATTTATCAAAATCAAACCGTATCCAGAAATATATCATATGCAGTTAAGTCGGTATCCACAATACAGGATTAAACGATGAGTATAAATTTCAAATATCTCAGATCCGACAGACAAACGTGTGTACGGTTTCAGGCAAGTAACCAAACAAACGAACAAACAAGGAAGACGACAAGAGATTTAGTATCACATATATACTAGATAGATAGATAGATAGACTAGATAGATAGATTGATAGATAAATATATAGATAGATATATAGATAAATAGATAAATAGATAGTTAGATAGATAGATAGATAGATAGATAGCTAGATATACATAGATATAGATATAGATATAGATATAGATATAGATATAGATATAGATAGATAGATGTACATCTAAAATAGAAGTATTTGTAGGAAACAAGTTCTTTCTTAGACAAGTGTTGTTGAAGACCAGGGACAAATCGTTATTTACAATTTTTGTTATTTTTATTTTTAAAATCCAAAATAAAATTGTAACAATTCTTATGTTCAAGCTCTCTAAATACGGTAACATATATACGGGTATATGCAACGATCGAATCACAAAATTACGAATGTCTTCCCTCACTTTCTCGATTCTGCTGCTTCCCTCTGTGATAGAATTATAATCAATCACAATGTTAAGCATGAACTATGCTATAAAAATTCAGCCGTTTACGTACGTAAATTACACATAAAATAATGATTCTTTCAAAAAATGGGTGCCGAACTTGTAGACATCGTTTGGCTTATCAAGTTTGTTAATCTGACTCGCTTTGTTCTTCCCTCGCTTCTGGCGAGGCATTCCGAGTGAGCAAGCCTTCCTCATCCAGTAAATACTTCAGGGCTCCGTAGCGCAGTGGATCGCGCGCTCCACTTCAAGTGAAGAGGGCCCAGGTTCTATCTCCGGCGTGCGATTGCTAGATTTTCAAGGCGTCACAGAGTGCTTCCCTTGAGTAAAGAAACTGATATCGTAAGTTCTATACTGCTCTAACGTGACCTGCTGGTAATTAAAAGACATGTAAATAAAATTGTGGTAGGGGTAACCTGTTGTACCTTGGACTTTATGTACCTAACACTTTATGTTGATTTTTACCCTCTGTGCAATAGTCCACCACGAGGAACAGCTTACTTCAGGACTTCCACTGTCCGGGAAGGGACAGTGGATCGCTGCCCGTTTCCGGGCAACGATGTGGAAAGGGCTATAATAAACATTAGGTTCGAAGTACAGAGGGTCCAGAGTGCAACAGGTTCCCCTATTGCATGTGCATTGATAGAATAAAGTTTCCTTCCTGTCATTTCATTTCCGACAAACACCGAAAGTCCTAAGGAACGGCCTTCATTTTGATCAGCAGAGAGATGGTTGTACATCTTCAGCCAGTGAAACAGAGAAGTGAACTTGGACCTTTAATTCTTCTCCGAAAGATACTCACTCTTCGTGCTGAAAGTCGAGCTGCAGAATAAAGCAGAGTGGTGACAAAGGGGCTAAGCATAAAGCTCATAATTGCACGCTCATTTACCTGTCCAGCGACGCCCTAAAGCCTCTTCTTTATTGCCGAAGTTAGGACGCTGATTGTCACCGCATCGCTCTCAGTTTCCTCTTCCGAGAGACTTGGCGCATTCAAGATTTGCGGCATCGATTGTCAAGAATTCTTTTTCTTCTCGTCGGAAAGTTTTCTCGGAGGTGACGTGCTGCTGCCTAAAAAATGGTCACATCCTTGGATTCAGTGTATCGAACGTGCCGGATTTTTGCTAGAATCTTTTCCCTCGTTTAAAGCGCCACAAATGTACATCTCTAAATAAGATGTGTCAATTGAGCAGCGTTTCTTGCTGGAATTTTCGCTCCGAAGTCTCATTCGGAGAAGCGTATTTCCGTCCAAAGAGGACAGTGGACGGACGACAAACATTGGTGGTTGTCGTTTTCACGGAGGATGGAAATAAAGTTACGTAGGAAGAATTATTCTATAGTATACATTGCTTTTTGTAATGAGTGAGCTTCTTTCCACTCACTTCATTTGTACTCGGCTTCGTGCACAAGCCGGTTTCCTACGTTTTTATTATTGGTAGCGTATAACCGGGCAGTCAGGTCGCGCAGAGATCTGACGATACTCCGAAGGGGAATGAAACACGCTCGTAAACATTTATCTTATGGCGTAAACTTCTACGCGTCGGGCTGGAAAATTTGACAATTACACGCAACTCGCAGTAATGAGCGTCGCAGCGAGTCCAGAACCTTCTGAAAGACTTAGACGCAATTAATCAGCCTAATACTGAACTGATTTAATTCAGAATTCTATTTTCCCGACTTTCCCGCATTTGCAGACTTACAGAACACACATGAAGCAACTCAGTTTGACCGACCACAAATGAGCTGCTCTAGATGGGTTATGGCAATATTTTAATGGAAGTTGATTTGAATACATTGGCTCATAGTTCGAGCAGGTTCTAACTTCCAGCAAGTTCTCGGATCTATGACAAAGTACCTAGCCAATATTAAGCCTAGCCTGACACCCTGTGTCTTCTCTAGATCTAGCCTCTACCGTTGTTCCTGTCAGACTGCCTCTTCTGTCTTGAAATTGTCTCCTCTACTCCAGTACATTGCGATGGTGCCAAGCGCTTGTTGTGCAACATTGAGAATACACCACGCCTACAGCTTTGGAATACAACCTATGGCCCGTCTCGAAGTAAGCTTTGGGGTTTCCCTCGTTAGCTAGAGATGTATAGCCTAGGTTACAGCCCCTCAGCGTTGCTTGATCGGCTCTGCACGGGGCTCGGCCCATATATGCGACTTCGACGCCAGTGTACGGTTTCTCACGCCTACAGCTTTGTCTGCATACCGTCGTACGGCCTTGGTATAGTGTAGCTCACAATGTAGCCTAATACAACGTGCTTACAAATGTACAAGAAACGCCTTATTTTCCTCTATTTAATACATTATGATTAGAAACTTTGATTTATTTTCAATTGTTAGTTCGTACAAAATGGGTCAAAAAACGAAATTACTGAGATTACTAAGAAATGAGGAACGACAAGGTAAACTTAGAGGAGTAAAACGCGTTCATCACCTCAAAAAAAACTTATATCATTAATATTAGTTAGTTTGAAAGCTTCCTACACACATGAAATGTGATCGAAAAAGAAGCAAAAAGAAGAGACTATTTAGTTTGGGGCTTAAAAAATGAGAAATCTGTGAACCGGTGTGTTCCCACATAAGATTCCCTCTGCATAGAAAGAGCAAGTCAAGAAGAAAGAGGAAGAAAAGATAGAGAATAATCAGTGAAGAAGGCATGAAGATGTGAAAAAGGTAGAGAGGGCACGAAAGATTAAAGTCCTGAAGGCCTGGTTGAAGCTGGGGTAACCTACCAGCCCCCACCCATCGGGAAGCACAGCGTCCAAAAACGTAGGATAGAGAAACCAAACTAACCCAACGATGTCCCTGTGGCTATCCTGTGCCCCTTGAGGGGCTCAAAGCTCATAAGCTCTTCGCTATCACACGCCCGAACGCGGTTTACTCGATATAATCACTATGACATAGCTGCATTTCCGTTGGAACATAAATTCACCCACCAGCAGGGAATAATTTTTTACTGATTTTGTTTGCGTTACACTCAAAAATGCATTAACGGGCCTCTTGGGGAAAAGTATGCAAGGTGAAAAAAGTTTGTCAGCCAGCAAATTACGTGCACCTTAATTTGTTAAGAGCACAGCTACTCAGAAACTGTAAAGTTGAAATTCATTTTGTGTGTAGAAGGCTTGGACGAGCTGCTTCAATTTGAATCCTCGTTTTTCTCTAATTTTACTCACATCTTTCCCTGCCCATACTTCACTCATTTTACCCATTTTCCCCACCTATAATGTTCTTCCTTTTCTTGCCCACCTGAACCATCACGTTCATCTAAGGCCTGTCTTTTGTACTAATTGGATAATCTGAGCTAATAAAATTCAATCATATTTCTTTAGATAATTTGAAATTAACGTTATCATAATCTAAAATAGAAGGACTTTGGCTAAATGCAGCAGTGCTCCAAAAGGTGAGCACGTGGCATTTTGCCGATGAAATTAAGAAAGTTCCCTTCCAGTTCCAGACTCATCCTTTTTTGAGGCAAATAACGCATTGGGATACTTTCAATGAGTTATTCTGTAGGTGACACCAATGACGGCTTATGTATGCACAATGTACTTGGGAAGAATTTTCTTTCGTCAGAAGAGCGGGAAATAAATATTTAATTATATTTAATGTAGATTCATGCCATCAAAGTGAGTTTCCTTAGGTAATAATGAATCTATTCCAGCAATCATAATCGCTTACAAGTTATAAAGTCTTCTTTCCGATGTGACTTTTGAAGGCGTGCACATGCAGTCTGCTAAGTAGAAATTCGGCGAGAAGTCCAAAGAAGACTCTACATTTCTTGAACAGTTTCCCTGAGAGCAAATAATTCTCTTCAAATGCGTTTGCCAGCAGCGCAAGACCTGAAGCCCCTCTGCAAGACGCTCTCCAGCGATCCGATTCTGCAAATAGAATAATATTCCATGTTCGCTTGAAAGGGGAGATCAGATTCCATAACAGCTGAGCTGTAAATATAAAAAGAACTTGAGCTCTGGAGTTAAACTCCAGCGTGAATGTGTGGGGCATTTTGCAGAGTTCCGCGCTGATGCCATCTGAGCAGACGGTGGCAAAGTTCTCTTGCATTACAGTAAGTCAGACAATAAGTTTGGAGAAATTGCAGTTGTGGCTGCCAGCCAAAGAATCCTTTTCCCCCACGCACGTTTGCGAGAGGTAGGATCATAGTTTATTCTATATCAAAGGGTTCTCGTTAGGGCCGCATCAGCGTAGAAAATAAATTCATTTGAACAAGTTTCATAGCTGTGGTATAAAACCTCCCGCTTATGATGAGGTGGATCTTTCAACAACATAAGAAATCTTTTTTTTTTTAAATGTTGTATGGGTTCTAGAACTATTTAGGCAAATTCCAAACTAACATTCATGGAAAAAATGTGTTCCTTGTCGAAAATAAATTCCTCTTTCTCTGCAAATGCCCTGTAGGTCAACGTTTTGACAATGAATTCTAAAACAGATAAGGGAAAACATCAGAGTGCAGCAGCAACTACGGAATTGCTGAACAGCGTATCATCTATCAAACTCGACTAGGGAGAATGTATTTTGTAAGTTTGTGTTCAATCAATATATACTCGCTTCCATATCTATATATATATACGTACACATACATACATATTATTGTAAGACAGCAGCAAATCATTATCTAAACAGATTATATTGAAAGAAAGATGGCTCGATCGTTTACTACTTTAATTTCGTTCTCTTCTAAAACCCTGAACAATTTCTGTTGATGAATATTTGCAATTTTTCAAATGGACACAGAAAACCACATGTCCTCAAAATATTCTATAAGTATAATTGCAGTCTTAAATAAAACCAATGAATGCGCAATGGTGCGTCTATAATCATGCCTAACTGAATCATTTTCAGAGCCGCCGCAGCCGCCGCACATCGGTCCTGCCGCTAGCGAATCGGCGCATCAGTGATGTCAGTTTCCAGTGAAGAGAATCGACGAAACGGTGAACATATTTAAGAAAACAATGCTTCATAACTCCAGCCTCTCAAATTATGAATATGCAAAATTCTACTTCAAAGGACAAATGACATCCTCTTACGAGCATGAAGAAAAATTACTAATTAAGATAATCTGGAACAATCTTCAGCTGCGTGCCAATAGTAAGAAAAAAGTTTCACGTTGTCTACGAATTTCCTAATTTGAAAGCGTTACTGTCGAAGAACAATCTCTCAAGCAGTCGGTCAAGATTGTACAAGTTTACATACATGCAACAAAGGCAAGCGTGATCCCCAAAAGCACATCGGGTATACAGAGCAAACTATAGAAAACAGATTCAGGCGACATCAATCTATATTATAGACATGTATTTCCGAAAAGCTCGTGAGCACATCAGGCTTTCAGAAGCCCTGAAAGCCGTCAACATTCTACGCAGAAGGACACAGCAAACAGACTCCAATAGCGACGAAAACGCTTTTTAAAATCCTTAGAGCAGAACATAAACCACATCTCAATTGCCGAGAAGAAGAAAAGGAACTAGTTCTGAAGAAAATTTTCGGTCAGGTTTCTGCTTGTAAAGGTTATGTTCCATTTCGACCTTGGCTTTGACCAGATAAAGCTGTAAATTTTGCTGACTGCACCGCCACGCCGATTCACTGGTGCTAGAACCCATGAACAGCGACTACTGCCGCGCTGAGCATTAGATACTTAAACAAGATTACGGACGCAGGACGTCTGAAACGTGTCGCCATCAATTTCATTTGGGACTGCACTTATGTTTATAAAATATTTTACAACCCTGTGGCTTTCTAAGGCGATTTTAAAAATTTGTAAGCGTTCATCAACGGAAACGATAGGATTTTATGAAAGAACGAGTTTTAAAAATAAACGATCTGAGTCATCTTTCTTTTCATAGAACCTGTTGATGTATGTATGCATATATATAAATACTTGGAAATAGCTTATGTGTTTCCTATCCTCTCAAGTTGATTTATCTCTGGAAATTTGATAATTCAAAAGCATAACGAAGCTCTGTTTTCAAAACACACGAACTCGTGATCTCCTCACTCTAAAAGACACACGACAACAGTGAACTCACGACCATAGTGTTCATGGTTTCCATAGTTCACGGCCGGGGTTCATGGTGCACTTTTTAGAGGCGTGTTGGACTTCCCCCACAGTGTAACTGCGCTGTTGTCCCTGGCGAGAAAATATTTCGTGTGTCCTCATTGATATTCATGGCTGAATTTTCAACGCAAATGCAATTTTTCTTCCCAGGGAAGCGATCGATGGACGAAGGTGCAGCTGCAGCCTGGTGGGGGCTGAATTTTAGGGGAATGGGATTTTAGAAGGCATGAGAGCCGTCAAATTAAAAATTCGGCGCAGAACCAATAATGAGAATTGTGATACAATCACACTAAAAGTCAAATGTAAAAAGAAAAACTACGTAAATCGCCATCGCAATACGCAGGGCGTTTCAGAAGTATGTACCCAATTTTTTGTAAGCTTATATTTCCCGTTTAAATTGAGATACTGCAAATCTGCTTCCTGCATATTGTTCGAAAAATTGTATTTCGTAGGCATTCATATTTTTACGGGCAGGTATTGAACAAAAGAGTTATGCGCACCCAGCGCAATAAACAAAGGTACAACAGCTCTTGGTCAGAGATTTATTTTTGTTGCAGTGAAATCCTAAATCCTCAATTATTCGAATACTCATTTCTCCGGCTCAGCTCGAAATAATTTGCGTCACTTTCCTACACAGCACTGAGAAATTAATTGTTTCTTTTACTGGAATTTAGCACTGTTAATTAAATATTGTGTAGTCAATACAATCCAAAATGCTTTCTGTAAAGCACTCGTGGGCATCAGTAGTAAAAGAGAGGTATTCTGACAATATTTTATCGCGGTGTTCAAGAGTGAAAAATAAATTTACTTTCAGCAAGTCGTAAAGTTTCATCTCCTATAATTATTGATCCAAGTATCCTTCAACATGTCCGCTGTTGTGCACTAGACATTTAATTTCCCTATCCCTCATTGCATCCAATGCTCCTCAAATGACTCGAGCGCTGTTCTTTTAATGCACCAAACTCGTCCTCGATTTGTTGACGCAGGAATTCTAGCGATATAAGAGGCGTTTTGTGGCGTGATTCTTGATCTGGACCCTCTGACAAAAGTTGCACGGGGTAAGTTCTGTACTTGCAGGAGGCCATTCGACATCAATTCCTACTTCAATATCTCTCTGACCAGATACTCCTTGTAATTTGTTTCTTACAACAATACGCGTGCGGGCTGGTGCACCATCTAGTATGCATATCCCAAGCGTTTCTGAACATATTACCATACGCTCGTTGCACTAACAGAATTATGAACTCTTTCAGCTCTTGTAAGTAAACATCCCCCGTCAGAGCTCCATCATAAAATATAGGCCCAAAAGCCTGTCCATTACCGCAAAGTCCCCCCAAACAGAAAGTTTCTGCCGTCGAATACTTTTCTGAAATACGTATCTTTCTGACGGATTATGAGACCTGTGCCTTGCGCTCTGAGTATTTACAATGCCAGACGTAAGAAATGCAGCCTCACCAGTCACTACAACGCTTTCGCTGCACTTAAGGTCGCACGTCTTGAAATCTAATTAAAATGCTGTTTTTTCTTGTAGAATTTGTATGCAATATTGGATGTCTTATTTGAGTTTTATATTTTATACGGATGTAATTCTAGTTTTTTCTTGCAATTATGTAAAATGTAGACATTGGTAAACTACTTCCATTGCGCCTTATAAAAAAATATGGATTATCTCTAACAATTCGCGACACTTCTGCAATATTTTCTTCAGTTCTTTGCATTCGTCTGCTACCAAAGTTTCATTCATTTCTGTTCAACATTGTTCCACGTTTATTAAGTTTTTTCTCGATACGATAGATTATTTGTAATTTGGGGAGTTTGGAATGTTGTCTCAGGTTCTCCGCGACGCGCTCATAGTTTCGTCTTTTCTCAACCACCAAGCCCATAAAAGTCTGTTATACAGTTTCCAGTTACATTATGGTTTCACTCAATTTGTGCGTCTTCGATTAATTGTAAGTCTTTGGTAGCTATTGTTTGTATCAAAGAAACAATCTATCCCTCCAAAGTCCAATAACTTCATTTAGTTCCTAATCAGCTCAGTGATTACAGATAGAATTTATAATGTCATAGTCAGAGTGGTATATACACATTTTCAGATTACCTGACCTCGAAGAAAAACGGTAACAAAGAAGGCAACAATTACTGTGACTACACTGCGCCGTCCGTGTAGTCAATTACTCTGACTACACTGCGCTGTCCGTGAGAGAAGACTGGAACAAATGGAAACCAGTCGGCAGATCTCAGGTCGGATTCGACAAGTTGAACATCTCCTCCTCATCCCCTGGTCACCTACAGAGAAAGCTCATAGAGGAGAGTTCAGGGGCCTCATTGCATCTAATCAGAGCCTTTGTGCCCAGTCTCAGAGCAACGGCAACGGAGGGAACTTTTCGATGAACTTTCTTCTAAGAAGTACATCTCTATTTGAAGGACAGTGTCGGGGAAAACATTCATTTCTATGCGTCAGAGAAACTCTTTTTGCGAATCAATTGTAACTTGAGCAGCTATAGGAAAGAAAATGTATTTCCCTGAAGTCAAGTTTAAGATAAACCGTGTGAAAATACGCTCGTTTTCAATTATATTTACCGAAAGATTTTTGACGTATTCGTTCACTTACCAGTTCACAAAAAATGTTCCCAATTTCCCCCCGTAGAACAGGAGTAACAAATTGGTGTCCCTCAAGCGACTTCCAATATGAAACTCTTTGTTCACCTCCACCGAATCCCCGCACCATTTGTATTCATGAAGCTTCTTTCAATACCATTGCGGAAAAAGCAGAACCTCAGAAAAGAAGAGGAACCTTGTGCCTACATCTTACATGGGCTCTGTTGACGTGAGGGAACGATGTGTCAATAGCCACCCCAACAGCCCCTCCCTCCCCGCGATGGAGGTCGTGATACACACCGACTCTCTGCAGCGTTATGTAAATGGAAGAAGTCCAGCGCCGATCTTCATCAGTTGCGTTGCTTGCAGCCTTCATGTTTACTGTATGTTAATGACGTTAAAAGAAGTTTTCGTGAGAACGGAGCTCATCATATGAAGCTGTCCAAAATATACGATTGCATACTGCTCCCGATAGAAGAGTACTAATTATTTTGCTGCACACAGTCCTTCATTACAGATATATACAGTATAAAGCTGCATGCCGTACTGCACCACATCGAGTATGTGCAGTACACAGCAAATCGGGATGCTCCAGCGAAGCTACGCAAAAACTATACAGTTACGTGCAAAAATCCAGTGCAGCTGTGCAGTGTATAATTGTGTACTTCAGCTTTATGCAGTATACAACTGTATGCTGTGTATGGAATCAAGTGCTCCCAGCACTACTCTTCGTACGCTCTCCCATCCACATCCTGGATGGCAGCGTTGCATGAATGGCAATCACAGCACAAATGTTTGGGAACTGACGTGCAGAGGTGGAAGAGCCAGGTGGGACCTGTGCTTCTCGCTGTGCCCGATGGTTGCAGGCTGGCTGTACGGCGTGGGGCACAACGCTGCAGGCTGGCTGATGCACAGGAAATTGTAAAAACATACAATAACATAGGCTTTTGGTGCATCCATAGATTTTCTCAGCGTGAATAGCCTGTGTGATTCTACATTTAAAATTGGTTTCCAGCAACGCAAAGTGCACGCAGCTACTAAAGTTGAAGCTGCGTTGCTCTTTTATGCTTCTATTGACACATACTTGAAGGGCAAACCTGCAGATGAATTGAAAGTAATTCAAGCGCAGCTGACAGTGTTCCGTGTTCTTGTTCTCGAAAGCTGTGAAGTAACACTTGTGTCGAGCCGCGAGGCGCAGCTCTGGTGCCACATTTTCCGAGCGTTTAGGAATTTCCTCGTTCGCTTGGGATTCCCCGATTTCCCAGCGGGCTTGAGAACGCTGAATTCCAGGACGCGCGACTGTAACGATGCCGTGGCATCAACGCAATGGCGTAGCTGTGCCTTAATGGCGGGCGTGTGTGGTCATTAGAGATGGTGCCTGTCCTGCAGCTCCGGTGGTGCTGGTGGGGTGGTGGTGCCAGATGGTGCTGGTGGGGTGGTGGTGCCAGATGGTGCTGGTGAGGTGGTGATACCAGCTGATCCTATGGCTTAGATGGTCATGGTGAGTTGCCAGAGGGAATCGAAGTAGTGGCGTTGAATTTAATTGAATAAAATGACTTAGGCAACTACTTGGCATAACTGCAATTACGAGTGGGAGCTCCAGTCAGACAGTAAGCAATGATGAGCTTCACCGCTGAGAATTCATTTACATGAATATTGGGTAGAAAATACGTGAGAAATCAGTAAAACATCAAACAATCCAACACAGAACTGGAAGCCAAACTACAAGATAAGCTGCTAGAACATTACGGTGAAGTCACGCTACAGAACGTATCAATATTTCCACTCACCCACCCGCTTGAGGTCGCTTAGACGGTCCCTTGGCAGCACAATCCGAGGCACTCCCTCCCTCAACCGCCCCGCCCACTCCAGCACTTGCTCGCTGGCTCAGCGCTGCAGCAGGACGCACGTTGGGCACACTTGTCCTCTATACACGTGCTCTGTGTGCACGTGTCCTGTATACAAGTACTCTGTTTACACGAGCCCTTCCTACAGGTGCCTTATGCACACGTGCCTTTGTGCACGTACTCTGTGCACACGTGCCCTGTGTGCACTTCCCCTGTATACACGCGCCCTGTATACACGTGCTCTGTGTACACGAGCCCTTTGTACACGTGCTTTGTGTACATATGGTTTGTGTACACGCACTACGTGTACACGTACTAAGTCTGTATATGTGATACGAGGCTTGAGGTCATAGGTCCTGGAACGAAATCTGTTTTTGAAAATTCGACCGCCCTGAATGATGAACGACGCGATGTTGTTCGAAAGCTTGGCAACTATTAAATAAATATCTCAGAAAAAAATTTGAAATTTTAATTCCCTAACGTACTAAGTGTACATGTGCCCAATGAATACATGCCCTGTGCATATATATTGAACAACCAAATCTATTGTATTCTGAGAGCAAATGTTTTTCAGCCAATAACATTGCATTCTGAGCTCAAATCTGTACCTCTGCAACACCAGATTTCCATGTGAGGAAGAGAAAGGCATAGTAAAAATTAGCCCGTCTGCGGATAGCGCGCTCCTTTGAGTGTACGCAATGATGGCGCAAACAGGTGCTGGACTCGAGCGATGTTTGAGCACGAATGCTAGCACAAGAACTGCACAAAATGACCTCAAGGCAGGCGAGACATTGACACGCAGCTCGCCTCTGGGCATGAGAGCGTCCAGGTAAGAATGCCGTTGAAGCCTCCGGTCTCCACCCGACTTTCCCCCGACAACAAGATGGCAACGATGCAATAGCAAAATAAACAGAAGCCTTCTGGAGTCGTTCTGGAGTCGTAAGGCCTTTATAGGCTTGCCTCTGGCCAGCTGTTGTCGAATTGCATCATTAAAAGGAGCAATTAATCTTAATTGATGTCCTAGAGCACCTAGCAACCTGCCTCTAATGAGGTGCTATCTTCTGAACGGCTTCCACTAATTCCAGAGACGGTATGCTCTGCCCCGGGATATATGTATGCACATATCAAGCTTCAACCGCAGGCAACTCGCGCATTTTATTCTGCTTTGCCTGCAACGTGAAGAAATACGTTGGAGGCCAGTGAGCCAATCTCAATGTTGGGTGTAAGTCTTATGAAGCATTATTAAGAATATCAAATCGTTCATTTCAAATATTTCAGCAAAATTGATCTTCCTGAGAGCCATGATACGCTATTTAAATCTCTTCAATTTTCACTTAAGGTATTTGTAGTCATGATAACACCTTCAAGCGTAAGACTCAATAGTTGACTGAGATAAAATCAGTGCAAATTTATATCATTATCTTTATATACAAAATGACCTACGTATAAATAAAGTAATTGAAGGGAGTTACAGCACAAAAGACAACTAATTATATTGGATATAGGACGATTTCTAGGAAATCTAAGTTTTA
>VOMN01025196.1:0-13553 GCA_014899125.1 Orchestia grillus
CCTAACAGCACACTAGTGGTCGAAAATGACCGTTGAATCTTTTAGACACATCAACTTAACTGTAGAATACCTTCCTAAGTTTCAAGTGAGCTCTCAATCTCATTAATATGTTTACCAGTTGAGTAGTTCGAGTTCGGAACACAACCCCCAACGAGAACAGAACGGTTTGCTGTCACACAGCAATTTGGTGTCAAACAGTAATCTGACCTATTGAAAAGGTAGAAATCATGAGGGTAGGCAGAGCCTATTTAACCATCCTTTCTCTACTATTGAGTATTCAAGTTCTCACTTTTGAGATTTGAAACAATAATTTTTCGCAGAAAAACTTTCTGGTTTGAACTTGAACTTTTAGAGAAAACTGTTCACATTTTGAAATCACGACATTATTTCAGAAAAAAACGAGAACAATCAAAAACTAAATACTCACCTCAACTTAAAGCGCTGGACGAAACACCTGGTTTTAGTAGTGGTTACTTCAAACCTAAATTACAGTCACAACTGGCCATATCCTTCCCGGCCATGACGTTTGTATTTGTCCCTCAAAGGTAGCAGCCATTGGTGTTGGTTAATGCTGTGAAGGTGTCCCATATTTCTAAGATTTCTAAGCCACTGATGCGATTCTTCAAGTTCTTGACGTTTGTTCAAATAATTCGCAAATTCAATTCAGGCAATTCACAAATTAAAAGAACACATTTTCTTCATTACTGTTACACAGTAATACATTTTTATTCTTATGACCAACACTGAACCAAGTCGAGCTGAAGGGAATGACTGGCACAAACTGATATGACCATTCCGTTTATTCGAGAACATGCGGAGGCTACTGGCAACCCATTCGTTCAGAAAGTTGTTCCGGCTAATTTCATTTATTCAAAATTATTGAAGAGTGAAAGTTGAAACGTATTAACCTGTCCTAGTTTTTGCTATTGAAGACAGAAATATCAATAGAAAACTGTGTAACAATAAAAGACCATCGAGCAAAGAAGTTAAGATCACACAAGCGCGGATTATGAAGGTAAAAACTTTCTGCAAAATATCTTTCACGTATGAAATATAAAGCTCGTCTCGGTAAACGCATTTTGTACTCAAATAACAAAAATATATTTTAATTTGAAATTTGGGCTGATGTGCCTTGAGTAGGACTCATTAATTTTTACCTTCATAATAAAACAAACAGTTTCATAAGCGTACACAGTGACGTTAAACGAACAGTCGTCGCAAACAATCAGGTCATGCTTATTCAGTCAGATCTCTTGTATCAGATTCCTGTTTGTAATGTGGTTCAAGAACGAAACAGAACAATGTTTATAAAGCCCTGACAACCATTAAACTATTGAGGCAAGCTAATTCCATAGATTTAACGGAAGTATTCTGCTGTCAAAATCATTCTCTGTGATGTCTTTGGCTGGCAATAGCACAGCTTAAGAAATTGATCTGTTTTTGTTATTGAACTTGCGAAACACGAATCCTGAGTTCAAAGAAAATCACTATTAAAACATAATGGAGCAACTTCTTAATCTATTCGTGATATCTGTGATATTTCGACACAGTTTTATAATTATTCTCCTATAAGTAAAATTTAGCCCGCAACTAGATCAATAATACATTCAACAATAATTTAAGATCATTCAAACACCGAAGCTAACGTTTGTTAAATGAGCCATTTTTAGAAATGATCAGGGTACAATTTTTGCTTAAATTTTTGCGATATGGGAGGAATGAAAGATGTACGTGAAAAGCTTATAAATTATACTGAGCTTCTGATACAATAAAAAAATCGAGTCATCATCCTGGGTCTTCGATTCTATCCTGATTAAAACTTTTCGATAAAAGTATGAATTCACGATGTCAAATTCAAGTGAATGCTTTGACGCAAGGTTTGTTTCTGCGTTAATTCAAATCTGAGACGTCATTTCTATCGCTAAAGAAATCTCATCGAAGGAAAATTCTGAGAGTTCTGTCACGTGACAGTTGAGACACATTTCATGCACGTCGTTCCAACAACGAGCGCAGTAAAGCATTCCGCAAATGGTCTACGAGCACCGAACAAAACCTTTTTCTTCTGAGTTGTCGCATATGTCACACTTGTATCTATAACCTAAAGCTTTTAAACAGAAGTCGAGGATTCGGTGTTGACAACGCACTGTTTCCCACCAAGGCGTCTCTCTGAATTCTCCCAGTCGTCCTTCCAAAAGTCCTTTCATGATTTTTTGTTTGACCACCAGCAAGAAAGCTTTTCTTCTACGACGCAAAGTTTCGTACAAGTGGAGGATCCTCTCGCGTTCACGTATTGGAAAATAAAAGGAGCATACTGCTCTTCGGAGACGCAAAAAATACGGCATCCACTGAGAAAAAATAATAGCGAACAGTAGGTAAAATGTGAGGCCCGCGTACTAATGGTAAGAAGGCTCTCGTATGTTTGGGAAGCAGTTTTCTGTTTTGTACTCCATGTTATCATCGAGCTCCATGTTAAAGCTTTACACCATTTTCCTCAACAAATTCGTTATAAAATTTTCCCCGTAAACTTAAGTCGATTGGTTGAACTGAATATTGACATTGTAAGAAATGTTTGTGTGCTTCATAAAAAGTTAAGACATTTGGTAGAATTGCATTTAACTGACAAAAATTAATAAGAGGAGACAAAAAATCACGAAAATGAGGAAGTATTGGTGGCGCATTGCCTCTCGTTCTTCTTGTGTTAGACGGCGTTCGAACAATGACGTCACGAGGTTTTATTCTTCCACAGTCTTCAGGGGAATGAGATTCTCTTTGCCCAACCTCAGTCGCCGCCGGTCCCTCTTGAAGAAGTACGAGGTCAAATACACGTTGTCAAAGTTGACATTTTCTGAGTAACACTTGAGGTACTTCATAGTTTCTATTATAGTAATGAGGAAGCTTATAAAGACTGAACATTCAAAGATAACAAAGAAGCGTTTAACTCTAGTCAGTTATTGCAAGACTTTTTGCTTGATGATCCGAGCTTACTTTTTTGCGGCATCGATACTCACATCAAAGTTAGGATTGGGCGCGTACGTTAGCTAAACGTCGACGGACCCGTTGAATAACTATAAATTTTTATCCAATGCTTCCGCAACCTGTCCATAGCCTTTTTCAGCCTAGGAGATTTCATCACATTTCAGCCTTTTTCCTTCTCCTTACTTCTTCCGAATTTTTTTGCAATCTGCGGAATAATCCAGGTTGGGGCATACGATCCAATCAATGAAGAAACTGAGATCGTCGTAACATTTGTTTATAGATTTTTTGAAAGTCTTCACGCACTCAATTACTGTAGTGCTAACGATAGTCTCACATCGTGCTTCCGATTTGGCTGAGTACGAATTTTCTATATTTTTTGCTGTACTTTTCCCATTTGGGTATTTACGTTCAATTATGGTAGACCGCAAAGGTGTTCCAACCTTTCTATCGGCCTCATCGTTAACTTCTTTCGCTACTTCCTTTTCATTGTTCTTGTCCTTCGTCAACTCAGAGTCCACATCCTCAATGACGTCATTGAGCTCTCGCTACAGCTTGTGCAAGTCTTGCACTGACGAGTCATCTGTGAACAGTTTTTGAAGTCCGCTCACAATTGGCGTTGCCAGTTAAATTTAAGAGTAAACTTACATTTCAACTTACTTTTCCATGAAACATGTTATTGAGTTGATCACTTCTTGAGTTGAACGAGCTACTTCAATTCCCGGTCCCGTTAAAATTCCCGTTACAACAGACATTAACACGAACGTTTGGAGGCTCTTCGCTATGGTCACAGTGCATGTCAGAGTGGTCAGGCAACGAAAAGAAACGTATTTTGTGAAACCGTAAGTTATTCCCAAAGCAGCAGTAAGTCCAAAGCAGATTTCATAGATAGGCATCGAGAGCTGATCTTTGAGAATTTGCCGGTATAAGAGATAACTGATGGTCATTCCGATAGTGAAGTTTCCCATAACCAATAAAGCTGGGTGACGCAGAATTGTATACTTGAGCCACAATAGCAGTTTTCTACTTTTCCGAGGTTGTTTCACATCAATGGGATGAGGTATTAAATCATCTCGGTCTTTCAGTGTGAACAGATGTGGTAGAAGTATGCAAGAAATTTAGAAAAAGACATATGCGCATACTATGCATAGAAAAGAACTAAAACTGTACGACAAGAATTCAAACGTGAGTTTATGAGCAGGAACTACAGTGACTTGTTTCTTCACAACAAGTTAACCTAGCGCGTTTTAGACTTTAAGAGTCAAACGTAAGAAGTTGTCATCCATTGTCAGGTTGTGGATGCTGAGCCTGGTTATCACAAGATCTTGGTTCACTGGATCCAGGTAATGAGCCTCGAACTTATTCTGGTCAGACTATCCTGGAGAAAGTCCAGTTTCATTAATAAACCAGGTGACAATCCCAGGTGGATGCGCTTCGACTAAGAAAGAAATTGTTGCTTAGTCACCTAAAAAGAATCCGACCGTTTTCTCCCAAACACTAGTTAATCCAAACACCTTCAGCACGGAGCCTGTCAAAGCAGCTGCGGTGTAGTTATACATTGCCTTCCAGCTGTTGCTGTTGAAAATCCTATTCAGAGCTGTTGACATGTTCATAGCTGTGAGAAATCCTTTGAAGTTTTCAGCAAGATTTCCTTAGTCCCATATAGACACACGTTTTTCTGAAGGCGGTTGTCCTCTTAAAATGTAATATGGATCAAGAAATGTCGTGAGGGATGCAGCAGGAGGCATTAAAACGTCCACTTCAAACTTGAACTTTGCAGTTTTAGCAGGGAATATGATTGTGACGGTCACGTTCTTGCGATGCATTCCTCGGGCAGAAATAAACTCAAGCCCTGTGCTTCTGTGAGCTTTTTAACCAATGACTTCGTCCTTCATTATGCTATTCCGAAACATGGAAGGGAGCTGCCATTTCATGTTCTTAATTTCACTGCAACCCTAGAAATCGACATGAATTGAAATTTTTGAGCCTATTGCAGCGTTCAAATTGAATACTTGACCACGAGAGCGCTCGTGTATCAAACTCAAGAGAACGTTAGAATAAATATTCCCAGAACATGGTTTTCCTTCCATGGTTTAATTCATGAAGAAAGAAAATTTTTTGTCGAGTGCTCGAACCTCCAGCACTAATTCCGCAAGTAACAAAAGCATGAAAATTACCCGAATCTTAGACATTCTGATACAGAAAGTTTTTACATTTTTTAGAAACATATTCCACCGGTATTCTGGATACGTATAAACACCTCCGACTGAGGATGATAACGCGCCTAATAATTTCAGAGCTATACGAAAACATTAAGAAAACCAGACCCTTGTGTCGGGGCTAGGATAAAAATTCACACCTGAGAATTTAGAGATTTCACTTCCGTCAGGGTCCCCAGCACCTTAAAATTCATGGGCCTTTCAAGCTCAACCTGGGAAATTTTCACCTACATGTACTTCGAGGTGAGGTTCATACGGTGAAATGTTCGTATGTCCTATAAAAAGACCGTTTCATTTGTTTGTATTTGTATTGATCCCCAGAATTACTTTAGTAGGAGTACGAACTGGTTGACAATCGTTTTAACTCCGCCTTTTCCGTCACGGAAGCAAACGACAGACACGACTGAGGCGCGTCTAGTTGTGGACTTTTCAAAATTATTCTTCCCAGACGTGCGTATGAATATCCTTTACTAGATTTAGCAATTCCTTCAGTTCACAAAACTGTTACTTACGCATTATGCCGAACACTGAAACCTTCAATACTTGCACAGATACGCACATAGAACCCTACACCTCAAGGTGCATAGAATAAGCCGCGGAGCCAGGTTTATCGCAGGCTCGGAGGACGCCCAGAGACTAAAGTTACCTAAGCTCGAGCAAGGTTTTCTTGAAACTCTCCCATTCACCGCTTCTTTGATAGTTCCATGTTTCCTGAATATATTTCCTACGACCGCATGAAATCAGATGAGAACTAGTTTTATCAACTCTGATAACCTTCTAGTATCCCAACCGCTTTAACGTTTAATGGTATACCACTTGCATTAGTCCTCACAGCCCTATAATAAATAAATTTAGTTTTCCTCGATTATAATAAACAATAAAGAAATTGGGGAAAACTATCTGGCCGGCGCAAGAACCTTGTCAAGTTTCTACCACACCGCAAATATGATCCCCCTAGCCACACTCATGACCTATCAGAGGATGACCGTGATGACCATAGGTTCGAATGTTGGGAGCTATACACGATGTTAAGATTGAAGTAAATGTTCTCTCGTTGGTTTATATAACTTCGTACGCTTCTCACCGGCGGGGAAATTTGACGAGCTGGGCAGTAGCGTTTTCATCACCTACTATAGACATCTCAAAGATTGAACAAAGTTTTCGAAACTATCATCTTTCCTTCCTCTGAGCCCATAACTTCACGATAGCTTAGCTTTTATATCTACATATACACATACTAGGCCTGCAGTATTCATCATGCATCAAACTAACGACGTTAATGAAACACCGTGTAAAGCAATTTTCTTTTATTTAAAAAATTACGCTGAACTTCTATCGCCTCAGAGGGCGCATCCTTCGTCTCTCTTCAGTCGTTTCGTCCTGATGCATCCAACCCTTCGCAATTTCCTCGGTCCTCCAAGTATATTTCGCTACTCAACTCTCACTTACCGTTCATATGCTTTATTGCTTCGCCGAACGCGAAGCTTTCCTTTAAAAAAGCCTATCATCCTCCCTCCCCCCGTTCTCAGTTCTTTCGCGATCCTATATTTTTCACTCGCTGCGCTTCAACTAACGCTTCCGAAGCAAACACGGGTTGACGCAGTCACCCTTCAAGTATCCTCTACTTGGAAACGCACCTGTGGCACACGTAATCCGGCGTGCACTCGTCGCAAATGTTCAAAATTCGCTTTTCTTTTATTTCTACGTTAGCCCACTGTCAGACGCACAACTCTAGCTTTCTCTGAATTACGACGCATGAAATGTAGTATGCGATATTTTGGTCATTACCAATTATTTTGCGATGAACTTTTTCGTGCATTAATGGAAGGTACGTAAACCGAAGATAAGTTCAGAAAATTAAAATTCAATATACTCCTGTTTTGAAAGATTGATCCTCTTACTCGCAGAACGTGTGAACTCTTACCTAAGATACAGAGATTGTCAGATCTTATCACCGTTTCGATCAAGGTCAGAAGCGTTGAGCATATATGCAGAATTAATTGCGACTTTACATACTGCCAGAATCATAACGCTAATGCTACTTCAGCTATCGAGCTGTCACCACGGTATAATGCCATTAATTTGCTATCTAACGCTTTCCATTTGACTCGCAAACGTCAGATCAAGGAGTAGAATCGCGAGTGGTTAGTGCGACAAATTCCAAGCGATCCTCATTCCTTACGTTTTAAGGCCGCGTCATTGCACAGAAGACCTAATTTGAGTCGTGCATGTTTTCATGGCTTCGTGCGATGCACGGTACGGAGGTGCTCACGGTAAGGCACGGCACGACCTGAAGTGGACTTGACATTCGAGCAAGTTATCCCGTCACTTCAGAACGGCCGGTCATCTCGACTGAGGCGCCATTTCGCCGAGGCATCAAGCCTTAGCTGTCTTCTCCTCTGCAAAACATTACAAGCAACACGTGAGATTCAGTAGAATTCGAGGCCGCAAGCTTTAACTGGTGTATCAGCAATTTCCAAGATATGTCAGATCAAAAATTACAAACTATCTAATCTATGCACACATGTTTGATAGATACACTAAAGGCGTTCTTCACAGATTATATGAGCGATTCAACATCTTTACTTCAACTTTCATAATAAAATTCAGTTATTTAAATGCAATGGAAACGCAACGTTCATGACAAACTATACTTTCATTTGAATACTTCAGCTTTCAAACATTCAAATAGTCAAATATTAACAATAAGTTCAAATTTGGATTATCTCTGCATGAATCATTTTCGGAAGACCGATCAGTCGATTACAGCAACGTCCACATCTCTACATTCTGCAATAATTTGGTTCGCGATAATACGAAGAGGAAAACTACATGAAGACTCCTGGAATACCTCGTGTGTTAGCGAGTATTCATTAGAATAGTAATTACTTGTGATATTCTTCCAGATAATCAAAAGAATCTATTATTGGTTAAAACCCCATGTTGGTTCATGCGCCACCATCACTAGTTAGAATGCTCGAGGAAGACGTTGCTAATCTCGCCCTTGAAAATCTGCAGCAACATTTGCTATGAAACCCAAATGCTAAAAAATTGAAACGAAACTTCTAGATCAAGAAAAATAAGTTAATTTAACTTGCTCGACATTGGCATTTCAAGCTTTATGATCGCATATCGTTAAAAAGAATGTATCAACTCATTTGAAAATTTATGAAAATTAATTACGTGAGTAGCCAGATTTCGTGCATCTAAATCAACCTTAAATCAATAATAAAAATGCATGGTTAAAGTAACCGTACGTCATTGGCTTACCTACTGACGATCCTAGACGAGCTCCATACCAACGCTATAGCATTTCTAGATAGTTGGGCATGCTAGAAATAGTCGCTACTAGTCCTCTCTGACTGATGAGCACTAGTTTGCCGACTCCGTCCTCGTTTCCTAGACTTCCAACTGCAAAACACATCCTGAATTCTGCAGCAAATAACATTTTCCATACACAAAATACAATGAATGACAACGTGGCACAGCTTCTTTCCATCTTGGGACGGCAGCGATTGATTTTTCCAAGAAATTTCGAGTTGCAATCAACAAAAACCGAATAAAAAATCGGTGCTTGAATATACAAATTTACTTTACTATTTCGAGTTGTAAGTGCTACGTAATTAAGAAAGACAAGTCCGAATCGAAACCTAGTCGATTCGATTTTCAATGAGACAGCTCAAAAGCAATAGATGAAAACAACATGCTTACGAAGGTGTTCTTTTATTGTGAAAAATTCGACACACAAAGTTAATTCGCAAAGAAAAACACTTCTCAGTGAAATTTTATAGAAAAATAACGTTTGAGATATTCTTTCTAGTGTATCTAGCGTCCACTTTCTAAAACGCGAATGTTTGACGTTATATTCCCGACTGACGCCCAAGACAATATTCAAGGACAAGTCAAATATATAGAGTATTATCGTCGTCTTTATCAGGAGATCAGGAACGCAAACTAACAAAAAAAACCTTACACTAGAGGTTGAAGAAACAGTCAATCTTACTGGCTATTTACTGAAGAACATGGGGGCATCAGAATTTAATTAAATGAAATGCGCATCATTTGACATTATGTAGATATTGTACATAGGAGATGCAACAGCGAAAACAAGATAAAATTATTAAAGAGAGTGCCGCATCCTGAAGGCAGAGGTGAAGCAGCTGAGTTGGACTTGACTGAGCGAGCGTCTAGCCGCTCGGTTTGGAATGTATCCTTTCGAGTTGCAGGTGTGGTCTAGGGAGCAGCTGTGGCTCCTACTTAGGCCTAGAGCTGATGTGCCTGGCATGTTTGAGCCTAGCTTAGAGCCTGTCAAGCCTGCCTCAACACACGAGCCTTCCTACAACGCCTAGGACCTAGTGTGACAAATTGCGAGAAAAAATACAGCATTAACACAAATGAACATAAAACAAAGCCTACACAATCGCTCACTCTAAGGTATATCACATTAATCAGATAGAAAAATAGCTCATTATCTCAATACGACAGATAAAACATCGGCAAGTGCATGAGACTCACCTAAACTATAGAGGGTTCTGCAGATGTTCGTGAAGTGGAAGCAGCGGCACATTAATTAATACCGCTTGCTACCGGCGCCGTAGCTACTGCCGTATCCACCTGAGCCACCTGACACGCTGTATCCACCTTGGCTGCCACCTGCAAAATAAACTACTTCAGAAATTTTTGTCTAGGGCTAACAAATTTTTCTTTATCAGACTAATTCGTACTTTACGAGCAACTGGATTGATTATCATGACAGTTCTACTAAATATCTATCTGTCGCGAGAGACATTCTCGCCCTGGACCGCGAGAAAATTTTTTTTGAACGAGAACAGCGTGTAAGGATGGCCACTCAAAAATGCACAAAATGCCCATTTCTTAATCACGCTGATTTGTAATAACAATGACAGTAATTTTAATTATTTATAATTGTAAGAAAAATATAATTTCGTCGATGAAATGAAAAAGCTCGACTCGCACGAGTGAGCTAAACCTCCATGCAAGGCCGTATGAATTACGGTAGTGTAATTTAAAACAATACCACGGTTCTTTCTATAGCAATGAATGAAAGCGAGAGCAGCAAGGAATATTACGTTGCACTCTAACGTCCAAATACGATACGTCATCACAACCGCCAGATAATAAGAGTTTACTGCCATTTATGCCCAGTAGCTATCTGTACTACCGAGAAATGGTAACATCGTTATTCTTCCATCTCGTGTAGAACAGATTCACCCAGTTTCGTGAGATAGACCAAGTATTGACATAGGTGAATGTCAGCAATGTACATCATAGTAGCAGGCAGCTCTTCACTCCAGTAAATTAAGAATGTAACCACATTACAATTTGCTCAGTACAACGGTAAATTAGCAGCGAACTTACCGCTGTAAGGGGCAGGTCTGGAACTCTGGTAGCTGCCCTGCCCTCTGGTGGGACCGCCGCCGTACGACTGTCCGTAATTGTTGCCGAAGTCGGTCTGTTGACCTCCCCAGCTGCTGCCGCTGCTGTCACCGTAACCTCCCCAGCTGGAGGAGCCGCCACCTCCCTGTCCTCCCCAGCTCTGCCCACCCTGCGACCCGTAGCTGCTGCCGCCACCGTAGCCGCTCTGGCCACCGCCGTAGCCGTAGCTGCCTTGGCCTATAACACATACACCGTTAAATCGATGAACGCTAATCTACCCAGCCAACTTACCTTTCTCAAAAATATTACATGCGGTGTACCAAGAAAATAAACTATACCCTATGGAAGTCGCAAATTTTGCTTCTGAAATAAATTCAGGAAGGACCTAGTCTCAAAACCTTTCAGATCTTACAAGTAGATGCTTGAAAAATGTGCGACAGCGTCACATACCTCACACTAAAAAATATTGTGTTCTTTCCATTGCCAACTCAAGAGTACAATATTATGCAAAAACACTGCTCAGTCAGTATACACGTTAGCCTTTAAATTAACCGTGCAACTTATGTATTTTCACAAATATCCCACACAGAAGAAAAAGTCGATGGATGAACGATGACTTTGTTCAACCCTGTAAAGACCACCTCCCATTTTCAATTGAAATTAAGAACAATCAAATTTCAATCGCTTTGACCACAAATGATAATACGCTTGAAATATGGAATATTTATGCAGCAATATTGGACATTTAGAAAATTAGCTGGTCCTTGCAGGGTTCATACATCTCCTAAATAGCCAAATTATTCTCGAATAGCAGTAAGAACATATTACTATTATTCAAAGCTATCGATGCAAAAAGATGCCAAAAAATCATCGAGACCAGAACTTAAAGCAAACATAGAAGCCAGCAGTAGATCAACAGCAATGAATCAAAATCATTCACGGATCAAGTCCCGATAAAATATTATCGCAATAAAAGGATTAGTTTCCCAACATGCGCCAATGAACTCTAGAAACGCCCCTTAAGATCACGGTATTTCATACGCAAATGGAAGAAAACGTTAAAATATCGGGTTACTCATCATCGTGGTTCACATTATACTAGAATTTTACTTAGCCAAAAGCTTCAGTAGCATTGCACTTGAGCTCGTTACAATAAAAATTTGGAAATAGTAGAGCGTGCATAAGTAAGCCTTAGAGTCGACGTAATTAGAAGCGAAAGAAATGTAAATAGGACAACATGTTTAGAAGAGAGCTGAACACAAACGCGTTGTCACGATGAAGCTGGAAACAAAATGTGACTGTCTCCGTCCAAGCGATGCGTATGCTAGGCAAACTAAAACGACCGAAAACAAGAAATCAGCTGCCACTCTGGTCGCCATGGGACTAGTTTTCAGTTCAGATGCTCGAACTGGTGCATAATATAAAAATTTCGCCATCGCGTACACGAACGATACTAGCTTTATGCGAGTAGTTTTCTAGTAAAATAGACCAAGCGCATTAATTAGTTCATACCGGGCAAAAGTTACGTTAGTTAAAAGGCCTATAAGTTATTGGAACGAGCGTTCTGCAGCGCAACTAGAACTTCAGCACGGCGCACAGCATCGTCCATCAATAGGCACAGAAATCCAGTATTACTGTAGGCATACTAACAAACGAGGTGTACCAATAAATATCTCCACAGCAGGCCTGTCCGCATTTTTAAATTTTCTACAACGAAAATAAGTAGTAGAAATTAGACTACTGCAGCAAAGGTGTCGTCAATAATTCCGATACAATGATCCGATAAGCACAGCTTTGGGTTTACAGCGAAGCATAGGCATCGGACAACATTGAAAAGTGAGCAACGCACGCGATGCCCCTCGCTGACAAGGAACAGTCGAATAATCGCTAGATATTCTTTCGGTATATCTGCAACTCTACGACCGCCCCTAAATTGTTAACTCGTTAGCAGCGCAACCGAAGCTCGAGTCGACGATGTTCACGTTGCAGACCACCATATAAATCATTAAGGACACAATTGAACCTAACACAATCCCACACGTGCACAAAAAACTGGCACAACCACGAAGAAGGAAAGCAAAGCTCACCTCCATAACCTCCCTGTCCACCGTAACCTCCCTGGCTGCCCCAGCCACCCTGGCTGCCTGCACGACCGAAACTCGGTTAATGGCTAATTAACCAACTGTCTTCTTAAACCTCCATTTCATCTTCTCCATTTCTACTCGAATCCAACTTTGCCATCTAACGAAGCTCCCGTTTAGTATATCTCGCATGATAAAATATCGAGTGCAAAACCTCCGTTGGAGTTTTTACATGTGAGCGTTAAAAATAAAAATTAATATTTGCGTCAGCAGGTGAGAATATTTGATTGAAATGCTATCAGTTTGAGAGCTTGCGCACGCCCTTATCCATTTATAATACTCTGACTTTTTATGTATCAACGTCTGTGCCATTCTGAACAAACCCGGTAAATAATGACTTGCACTGGTTCATTCAACACCCGGGAAGATAATAATCTAACTCAAATAAAGTGGCTGGAAAATGTAGCTCAAAAAGACCGTTTTTCATTTTCAAAACCGCGAACAAAACATTCAAGCCATAATCCTACAAGATCATATATCAAATGTTTACTACAGGAACGCACAATCCCTGCAAAGAAACCTTTAGTTCAGGTGCAAAACTACAAGAAACGTACGAAATGGAATACGAGTAAAAATAATCAGAAAATTAAAAAATACAAGCAACTCGCCGTTCCCAGTGTTCAAGCACAGTTCGTTCAACTTAGACATAAACATGCAGCATAAATTTTGTTAACATCTCGCAACTAATGTGCTGCGATATGATGAACTGTAGGAAGTAGACCATCACCGGCAAACGGTACGATAGTTACATCTCCATATGATCAAATCTAGTCTAAAAAAAGCGATTACCTCCCCAACCTCCAGATCCTTGGCCGTATCCATC
>VOMN01025199.1:0-17180 GCA_014899125.1 Orchestia grillus
AATTTTAAGGCTGTAATTTTACCAATTGAAAAACCGAAAGGTAGATACTTTGTATGTGACCAACTTCGGAATAAATATTTTTCTTTCTTTCTTGACGACAGACGCGGTTTTTGGACTTGATACTTGACTCTAGACCTCCCAGAAAAAAAGAGTTTTTACTGTCTCACAGAAATGATAACAGAGAGAGTACATCACGTTGCGAAAAACATTCAGTTTATGATAGTCAATATGTACTTCTGAATAACAGCTATATCATTGAAAGAATCCTAAGCTTTGATAAATCTTCATGTCAGCTGCAGAAGTTTGTGTTCGAATGAAGTTTATGTAAAAATTGTCTGAGCTTAGGTAAACGCTACTGACTCTATAATATAACTGCGTGCACTTTAGATCTGAAAACTCATAAGGTTTTTATCCTTTCATTTATGCCTTACATTTTTAACAATAACTTAAAAGACATATAAGTTCAGTTGACAATGTGGGAATGTGTTACGTATCAATTAAGCAATTTCAGATAAACACTTACTGTGCACGATGCACCTGAAATGAATATACGAAAGAGATGACATTATTTATTTGGAATGCAAGTTTTATGTTCACAGAATAAATAAAATATTGAACAGAAAATAAGATGAATTAAAATAAAAGGAAAAACTCTCGAGAATTCATTTCATGGTTGAAAATCTTCACAGTAACGAAAATCTAATTCGAATAAATCTTTTTCATTTGAATGTTTAAAAGATCTCTAACGTTTGTCTATACCAGTAAAATATCATTGCAAGGCGTTATGCTGATTAAAATAGTTTTATCAGTGGAAAACGAGTAAAATTCTTAAGCTAAGCGTGCACTCAGCTGTCGTGCCCAGATTTTAGAATACTCTCAAAACAAAATGAATGGCCCCTTGCAAATGTAATTCCCGAGCAGGACGGAGTACGTTTGCCAGAGACGAATGCGGTATGTTACATTGCTGTGCTGTGACCCTGCTTCATAGATTCTTCTTTATACTTTCTCAGTGTATATTGATGAGCAACCATGGACCTCTAGGCTACTTGAACAAAGAGGACCTTATACCACTGAGTGGAAGCTCGGGCACCAGACCTGTTCTGGGGCTCTTAATATCAATGACGTTCGGCAGGTAATTCGAGCAGATTTGCACCTATGATTTACGTAACAGTAAAGGTGAACACGACAAAAGTTTTCCGAATTTCGTACGAGTCAACTAACTTTTTGAGAATGTTTACCATTTTCTGCTGAACTCAAAAATTTCGTAGAAGCTATCATGCACAAGTCTTACGCTCTGCTTGCGTGAAAGAATCTAACTAACTCAGCTTCCTCACTTTTTATTCATATGTTCTTGGAATAACAAAAATATTCATTGATCATGCATTTTAAATCAGCTTGATCATGCATGAACATCATATCGACTACCAATTTTGTTTTAATTCGGAACCTCTCAATAAATTTTAGCTCATTTTGCACCATTATTCTGACACGAGGACATTTTTCTTGTTTGAAGTATTTTACTATGCGTATCGAAGTAGGCCACTTTGGGTTGCTTCTGCACACTGATATTTAATGAATTTTGATGTACACTGAAAAAAGTACACACAAAGGCATAGAGTGCTTTGATGAACTCGAATTCAATACAACTCCACATGATAGTTAAATACCCGCTGCTTTCTTTTTTATTCGTTCATGTCGTGTAATAATCTATGCATATCATGGGAAAACTGATCTCCTTGAAGCTTGAGAGCATTTCCATCTGGCCACTGAGCTAAGCTGTGTGTCAGAGGGACCCGAGACGCTATGTAGTGCTCCTCAGACTTGGTCTTCTGCCAAAATTCAGCATTTCCACGCTTCCAGTCAGCGACTGGAAGGCACTCACTAAGCGCTGGCATTTTCAGTGCGTGCAGTAAAAGAGGGGCTTGATTCTGAGGAAAGACAGCCGTGTTCTATTTATTGTATCACGCCTTTTCTCTGCCTCGGTTCATGCTTGCTGTAAAGGAGATAGCCTTCATTGAGATCGGAGTTGCACAGCTGCCGGTAACCCGTAAAAAGGAAACAATTGGAATTTTATCCCAAAAAGTAATCTTGCAATCTCGGTCGGACTGCATCCTCGCATATCTGACGCATTACTCTGCAGCAAAGTCTCGCAAAATCAACACGAAAGTCTTTCCTTTGCTGTGCTTGGCACAAAAACCAAGGACGGTCGTCCAGCCCCTTATACGAGGTCCCAGCTGCCTGTGCGGCCTTAATATGAAGGACGGCGATGCCTTCTTCTTTCCTTTTGTTTCTTCGGCATCTCCCTCAGTGGCATCTCACTTTCTCCAGGGTATCTCTCTTTCTGGTGCAGGCTACTTTGCAATTCGCACCCGCAATCCCGTGTTTTCCGACTTCATCAGGTCCTTTGAGTATCATTGAATGTTCCACGAAAGTGAATTTTTTTCCAGATCAAACTGCTTCAAAGGTTTCTTGAGAAGTTTGATGATTACTGCGTTGGTTATGAATTTTTCCACTCTTATAAATTCAGGGTTCTTATTAATGCAGAATTTTCGGGATTGCTGAAATCTTTTTTGCTCGGCCACTGGATGTTATCCTTACGCACTTTTACCATCTAAATTTATATTCCTTATGTGAACTTATACTTAAATTCGTTCCACTTAATTTTGCCCGAAAAATCTGATAGCAATAAGTACTCTATCGAGGGTTTTTTTTCATTCAAATCAATACGTACAACAGTTCGTTTGACTGTGAACGTGGCCAGAACCCTGTATCTCACACTGAGCCTAATGTCTTGAAAATATATCATGGTTGATATGTGTTCAAGGTTGATATACCTGCCGGTTGAACTGCCGCTTAGGGATCTGGAGAAGCTTTAAGAATTCATCAAGAAAAGCGTATTTCACAAACATATTACACATTGGTTTACGTATTGTGCTGTAGACTTAAAGCTTACAGAAGTTGGAATCGATGAAGGGAGTTTCAAGAAGTTGTTTCCTTCAAAAGAAAACGATCGCAGCAAGCAACGAAAAATTAAAAATCGCAATTCCTTGAATCTGCAAGGAAAAAATACGTTAAAGGATATTATTCTACGTCCTTGACAACTTTCTCCAAAACATCCCTGCACTTGTACTACAATACGAATATTTGTACTAATAAATTTTAACAAACATTGATATCAACAAAATCTCACTGCTTGCTGTGAGCGTTGTAACTGTACATTTATTTTATTCGAAAAGATAGACCTCTCGCTCATGGAGTCAAAACATATGGTAAGTATGATAAATTCAAGAACAGATTTAACTAACCAACTATTAATTGAATCTATCTGCATTACACTCGGCGTACGAAATAGATCATAGTTATAAAAAATACACATTTAATTTTTATGTAAAAATTTTATCTCAAAAGTGCATTTATCATTCAACCCATTCAAACTGAAATATTATCAAATTTTCCCCAAAGCTTATAATTGAAAATTGAATTGTAAATTTCTACAGCTGTATTTTAACCAAAGTAATGTCAAATTTTATTCAGAACTTATGTTCGCTGTATTACTTAGCGATAAAATTTTACTGAAAGTGCACACGAGTGGGATATCGAAGTCGATTTTCCAGGCAGGCGCGAGTTCAGAGCAAGCGCGACCACCAGGAATGAATGAGTAATTTAACTCCAACGCCTGAAAAGATAATTGAGACATGAGCCCCATGTATATCTAGTGCATATAGAAAAAAATTGAAACTTCAAAAAGTAAAAGCGAATAACCAATGTTCGAGCAGTTAACGAAATGGCTCATCCCGGTTAATAAAGCACAAGGATCCAAACTGTTTTCAAACAATTACATTCGGAATAAATGGTATCAACACTGAAATCGTGGCAACACTGATACGTAATGGAAATGATCACTGTTAGAACGATCGAGCTCCCACTAACCAGTGATAAAAACAACTATCAAAAACATTGTAATAGTTATTTTCGATGAAATGAAAAAATTTGAGTACAAAATACAGGCCCATTTGAATCAGGATCTTGCACAGTTTGTTTCCAAAGTCCAGTGATGCATTTACTTCCGCACACCAAAGATCAAGGAGATTTAGACGCTGTAGACAGGCATCTGCCGAATGAACATCGAATGAAATGATGCACGTGCAGAAAGAACGAATCATCAGTCTTGTCCGGGCGATAAAGCATTAATTTGCATAATATGAAAAAGGATGGGTCCAGCCAAGAGACAGCAGGAGATGGTGAATATTCTTTAAAGAATCCTTTTATTTGTCTTTTCTTTTGAATTTATTCGTCAAAGTTCTCTGTATCATTCTAAATATCTATGTTTTTTCTCAGGCGATTTCAACAAAACGAAATTAAGGAACAATCAGAAGCAAATAGCACATGCCAATGAAATTCCTTGCGTACAGACTGGAAAAAGTTATGTTATTGAACGAAATACTTCTGGAACTGAGATTGGATCATATACAGCAATGAGGCTGTATCTCAGGTACTGAAAATGCTGTCGAATATGCCTTGCATATGTTCAGATTTTAAAACATAATCTCTGTAGATGTTTTCTCAAACTAGGTCTTTTCCCGTACTGACGCGATAATATAGTCTAAATATCACAAATTTCACCTAGGCCGGCGTCCGTTAAGATCTCAGGTGCAAAGACATCAAGAAGAAGACTTAAATACTTAAGAGAACTGATGGGGAAGTCTCTGAAATAACTTAATACGAATGTTAAGAGACTCGCTTCGGAAATAATTAGCTAAAATCGGCTTATATGCGCTGCAGCCAGTCAAACCGGTGCATTACTTATGATCTGTTATAAAAAGAAACGTTTCAGCCCAAGCAAAACATGGGAGCAATTTTCTTCAGATACTTCTGTCGGTACAATCCTACCCAAAAGAGAATGTTTCTGATTTGGACAGGACGAAGCGATGCACTTCTTTTACAACTGTTCCATCGAACGGAATGTGTTATCCTTACCGAGAAATTTGGTGACGCGCTTAACTTCTCCAACAGTCGCTCCCTGCTTAGACCGCTAGATCGGTTCCAGCCAACAACTGCCCCATCTTCTTATTCACTTCTTATAACACGCTATTATTGCGTCCTATGACACAGGTATTTTCCGTGCTATCCGACGTTTGTTATGGTTGATACCGCTCTATGTCTACGGAAAACGAACAGCTCCATGTATGCGTGTTTGTCTCTATAGTGCATTGATGTAGATTAAATCAGATATTTGTGCGTAAAGCAATCATCAAACTATTATAAATCAAACACATTTGCCTACTACAGTTAGAAAATCGTTTTCATGATGTATGACTCAGCTATGCGAATGTGACTCGAAGAGGTAAAAGCACTTGTCAAGAAGCTAAATTATCCACAAGCTAAATAAAGTAAATTCACAGCAAGCTAAATTAAGTAAATTCAGATCAAGCTAAGTTAAGTGCGCCATATTTTTAAGAGATCCTTTCGATAGGGAAAAGTTAGTTCCCTGCTCTTGCGGTCTCCTTCAGGCCTACCGCCCAACTGTGCTTAAAGTCAAATCAGAACAAGCTAAAGCAAGTAGATTCAGAAACAGCTAAATTAAGTCAATTCAGAACAAGCTAAAGTAAGTAGATTCAGAATCAGCTAAATTAAGTCAATTCAGAACAAGCTAAAGTAAGTACATTCAAAAGCAGCTAAATGAAGTCAACTCAGAACAATGTGGTCGGTTACTTGCACGGCCATAGGCTTGCCTGTGGGACTCAGCAGGGCCTTATGACTTCTATTCATAGCAGCAACCTTGACCTTGCCTCGCTGCCCAGGCGAAGAGAATCTGTCCCAAATTATTATTTTCATGTTCATTGTATAAAACAGGTGAGATACCACCAAATTCAGTGCTACTGCGCCATTCGCAAAAGAACTTAAAAACATAGGTAAAATTAACGCAATTCGTGAGCATATCAGCACATTTTCCCCTCAGATTGACGCTGGAAGTAAAATGGGCAAACAATTGCGAAATCCAACGTTGTTTTGACCTCAACGGAGGAGATAACGATGACAAGGGTTGAAGGGTCTGGAGTACAGTACTGTAAGCTTATACGTATAACTTTTGCTTATCGTTTTCGAAACAGACATCCTTTCATCCAAGTATGAAAGATCATTCACTAGAAATAGAATGAAAATTACTGTAATGTGTGTATGACGATTTGGAGCATCGGCAAATCTCTGACGTAGATAGAACCTTAGAGTAAATTTGTAAGAACATCACACAGTTTCTTCTTCTAATGGGGAAGGCCAGTCAACGAACTATAAAGTTAACATTAAGTTTGATCTGTAAACTCACGAATCTGCTTCACCTTCTAATGCAAAGAGGATCCTTCCTCAAGGTCACAGAGAGGCTATCCTTGGCAGTTTCAGTTCCGTTCGATCGCCAGTCCGAAACTGAACGGGAGCGACTGGCCCCGCGCTCGGCGACGACCGCGACCTCGCGACCAACCCTGGACTCAGTTTGAGAGTCGCTGTCGTTGAGTGAGGTTGTGTACCGTGTACGTCTCCTGCCAGCTTTCCGGGGCAACTGTCGTGATTATCGCCAATAAGAGCTACTGATTGGGGATTCCAGCATTGAATATTCATAGATATTGAGAAAGCGACGAGCGTGATTGGTTCAGCTCGTGGAGTTATAGAAGCGGTGCTTGAATTAAGGCTCTTTAACGATCTTTTGAACCTAAAATTCGTATTTGGGTCAGTTTGAATTTTGAAGAGCACCAGTCCTCTGCACTGTTCTAACTTGAAAATTGTGAGCCTACAAAATGAAGAGCTACGCTGCGCTTCTTGGTCTTCTGCTCGTCCTTGGTGCAGGTATGCAATACTTCTTCTCTAGGCAAAAGCCCTAAGCCCATTGAATAAAATTGACACTTTGCCCCAGTAAATTGTTCTGTTCGGTAATTAGATTTATTTTTCATTTCCGTGCTATAATTTCTGAAGGAAATTATAGTTCAGCTCCGAGGAGACATGCAAGCCGCGCTGTTGTAATTTGATTATGACAATTTTTAGGCCGTTTTCACAAATCTATACTGGCGCGCCAAAAGTTCACTAGTTGTCAATATCAATAGTACATAATCATACTACATTTTCTAAAATCAGTAGTAGAGGTGACTCATGTTACTCACAAGTACTGTCCAAGCTGCTGCTAGTACAGCTAATTTTTAATAATTGATTCTTGAGCTACCGCATAGGACTGTTTCCAACTACGTATCGCTCACGACAAAATCATCCAAAAATATTCGGGTGCTCGTATTGCGACAAAAAATAATTACTGAATGATTTTAGGCATGATTTCAATATTGACTTTCAGATTCAGCGACAGGCTGAAAAGTTAAATTACCCTCGCAACTTGGCTTGCAAGTTCGTAAGATTTTTCTTGTTCAGCCCTCACTTTGAATCGAACACCATTTGCTAACATCGTATAGCGTCACTTTTGGTTTTGGGGGTGACAGTGATTGGTCGACGTAATTTTATTCCACACCAGTTAACTGCCGTCGTCTCGTTAGATGAAAACCTGACGCAACGATAGATCTGCTTCCGGAGTCTCTCATTCAATAGTGTCTCTTAGAAATGGTGTCCCTTAGAAATAGTGTCCCTTAGAAATAGTGTCCCTTAGAAATAGNAGCGTCCCTGAGAAATAGCGTCCCTGAGAAATAGCGTCCTTGAGAAATAGCGTCCCTGAGAAATAGCGTCCCTGAGAAATAGCGTTCCTGAGAAATAGCGTGCCTGAGAAATAGCGTCCCTGAGAAATAGCGTCCCTGAGAAATTGCGTCCCTGAGAAATAGTGTATTTCGGGAACTTCAGAAAAGCTTGCAAGCACAAAGCAATTTTGAAGTTCAACATTTGCCATATTTGATGCGATAACTAGGTTCAAATTCGACCTTGAAACGAGCTATCAAGATTTGAGAGTACTTCATCAGTAGGTAGGCTGATTATGGCAGCATTCTGAAACTTGGCAGTTTCGAGCTGTTGTTGTTCTTTATCGAATGAAATAATTGCGCGAAGTTGGAGCGGGAGGCACTCTAAGGTAACTCCATGTGACGTTAACTGGTCGGCGCTCTAATGTCGGCTTGAAGTGATAACTGATTTATTCGCTATCATCACGAAATCCAGTGCTGCTCCTGCTGCTGCTTCTGCTGCTCCTGCTGCTGCTCCTGCTGCTGCTCCTCGTCTCCATAGTTTTTATGAAGACGAGTTTTTATGGAGTTTTTATGGAAAAATAAAATGAAGAAGGACCAAACGTAGTTTTATTTTATAAATTTATGTGTAATGTAATTTTTCATTTTTGTTTCTGGTTGAAAATAATTTAGTTCGTTCCTTATTCTATTTCCCTTTTGTTAAGCTAACACATGCATCACATCGAGTTGTCCCTCTCGGAATGATCCCAGAATGAACAGCGTGCAGCTGTGGACGCGGAAGCCCTTTCAGTTCAACCACAGCTGTAGTTTCTGCGATCAAAGAATGGTTAGTAACCTTGGATGCACGATAAGTGATGCCATCAACCAAACTGAACTTGCACCAACTTCTCAAAACCGGTCCTGACTTGCCTATAGGACTTAGTTCAGGTTTGCAAGGCAATGTTAACATTTTTTGCCCCGCATTCCCCAGAGGGTCTAGGCCCTACAGACTCTTGATTGGTATGCTGCGAAGTTTAGACCGACCAGCTTCACCACGACAGAGTTGCAACACAGTACGAACTAGGTTTGAAGTCTCTGCTTCTTAGAAGCAAGTGGTCGTTTTAACTACCGAAATCTAGCAGTTTCATTTCTTCCTGATGCATAAATTTGGTGTTCCATTTTTCTAGCGTGTCTTGCGTTGCTGCAGTTGGCCGTGAGCGCAGCTTGAGAATCTGCAACGCTGTTTCGAACTACCACGATGTGAAGTTGGCGAAGTCCCTGTAAGGGAGCTCACGTAACATTTTGTAAAGTCTGAGAGAGGTGGGAATTTTATAATTTTAGAATATTACGTGACAATGTTAGACTTGTTAGATGTCGGCTCTACGCAAGGGTCAAGAACCCTCGTTCTCTCTATTACCAGGAAGTTTCATTTATCCGTCAACTTCTAATATCTGCAACTGCAGGTGAACCTTCTCCAACGGCACTTGATGATGCACGTAGCGTGACCTGGGCCAGAGACATTCTTCCATGATTGCTACAGTTATTCAGCGATGTCGTTTCTTCGAGGTGACATTGACGCGACATCCTTCCAATGAGAGTTGAAAGCCTTAATTATCTCAGAAAGAGCCATCATTGAGCTGTTGGCCTGTATCAGCAGGAAATGCATTTCTTTTGTATTACACTCGAGAGAGAGATTTACTACACTATTTGATCAAGTCTGTTCTGCAAACCTAATTTGTAAGTCAACGTAGCTTTTTGTAGAAGTAAATGTTTGTGTTTTAAATAAGTTGTTAACCCAGCAATGACTCAGTTTTTCTCAGTAAATTCCACTAATTTTCTCAGAAACTGGTCGCTAGTAGGTCATTATTACATAAAATAAAACTGGAAGAAAAATCTTTTCCAGTTAATGCAATAAATGCTACACTGTAAACGAGTCGTCGAGCGGTTTAGGAGTTCGGATACCTATTATGTTGATGAAATTCATTCCGTTTCATTTTTACACCTTATTTGTAAGGTATTCCACAACAATAACGTAGGGGCACTTTATAATCAATAAAACATATGTTTCACTAATCTCTCGTCATCGACCACATTATTACTATCAAGTGCTCCCAAAATTGGCCGTTTCCAGATAAGTCTCAATATAATCGATTTCATTGTTCAAGTAAGGGATCAATACCCATAACTATTTTGCATTGACGCAAAAATAATGAGTGAAAACTTGAAATTGGAGTTTAGCACCATGTGCTTGAATTATAACGTGGCATGTCGTGGTAATTTTGATCTCTTTCACACCATGGGAAATTGGTAATGAAACATTTTAGTTCCTAGTGAACGTGCCCCGCCAACAATACCAGGATAAATGATGTTAATTTCTTAAGACGCCCTCATATTTACGGTAAATCTGGTGTGAAATGATATTTTCAGTACCACTGATACGGACTGCCTTCACTGACAGCCTCGCGTATTAGGAATACAAACCCGGGAATTTTCTCCTATCTAAATCCTTAAGAGCGTGACAGAGAGACTGACGGACCGAGCAAGCAAAACTGGGCAATTATTATGTAATGGAATTTAAGCATTTACCGACCTCTAACAGAGAGAGCACATGATGCTTGCGCGACTGTTCGTCCCATGTACTCCTAACTCACGCATGGTGCTGCATCTTGTACGCCAGTATTATTCGGAAAAAACAGTCACAATCAAGGTCTTGAACGAGAGTGCTATCAGTACGTTTTAAGTGGGAAAAGCATAATTCGTAAATGGGTTCCAAAACTCGTTTTATTTCTTATACGCTTACTCCCAAGCTACCAACTCCAGCGAATCATCAGTTCCATCATCTACTCTGCGACGAACCGAATTCAGTTCAAATCGGCAAATCAGTTGAAAATTTGGGTCGGATGCTAGCCTTCTAGGACAGCCCGCTGAGTTCAAGACGCGCTTGATATTAATCTCTGTTCACAAATTGATTACCCAGTCTTTGATTGAGGTTTGGATTTGATGGTCCAATTGTCGGTCGAAGACTTGGATGTTATCGAGGAGTCTGGTATTGGCGTCCAGGTCTGCACCATATATGACGTCACCACCGCCGCCGCGCCGTATCGTTTTGTTACTCCAAGTTCGACGGTTGTGAGGGTGAGTTTGAAGTCCTGTTCGGTTTTCTTCATTCGGATGGTTGTTTCAGCTTTTAGGTTTTATTTGAGACATGGAATTTGAAGTTTTTTGATTGTCTTCAGTATGGCCCGTACACTTGATGTCAATCCTTCCTAAAGAAGTTAAATTTTTAATCTCAAAGGCTACATTCTCTTACGGTTGAATCTTACACTACTCGATGCTACCGGTAGTTAAACTAATAGTAAATTACTACCGTTTTCCAAATTCTGATTTTTCTCATACTTTTTGTGATGAAGTGCTTGAATTCGTTTATGGGTATCAACAGAATTCAAATTTTCTCGAGGATCGCTGTGTCACCTAAAAGATTTTATCGTGACAGAAAGTAATTTTAGCTGATTTTGTATTAATTTATGTTAGATTACTATAATTATCATTATACAAGGTGTACCACGAAAAACGGTACCCGAAATGAGGAAATATATTTCAAAAACTATTGGCTGCATTTTTATTCTGTTTCAACCATTTTCTTCGTCGAACGATTTTCAGCAAGTCCTATGGGTGTTGATACACATATCTTCAAAAACATTGACCCGTAATTACTCTACTGAAGGCTGGAAAGTCAAACAATAAAATGTACTCGCCACAATTTAACATTATTTTAAGTTTCAGAAAAGAAGTCTTTACAACTAATATGCAATAAATCATTTTTTTCAAATATTTGGAGAATGTTTTAAGCTCCAATTCTTTCCACAAGCCGTCCATTTCTGTCCACGCATTTTTGAGCTCTTGATCGCATCGATAAAAGAACTCGTTTGAGTAACTGTCGACCATTTATTAGTGCATTGAATTCGTTAGAGAATCTCTCTTTCAATTCTTCAGCGTTTGAGTGGGGCTAGAATGTGCTTTCTTCAAGTGTTCCCATAGAAAGATGAGACGGTGTCAGGGCGCCCCTGATTTCGGGTTCCGGTTTCCGTGGGACACGCTGTATATTCATAGTTATTTATGCTTCAAACACATGCATGAACAATTGATTGAACGCTAGCTCCTACAAAACTCCATTTTGTATAAAAAATGTTTATCAAGCGTTGAAATTAAACTCGTTGTTCATATTACACAGTTTTAAGAAATTTGACTCTCTAAGTGGTTGTACTATTGTTATGAAATTTACTTCCAAGCTCACTATTTTTATGTTAATACACTCATTTAGTAATCAGATTTTGTCGTCACTGTTAAACGCATTTTCTAACTGATTCCACATTAGAGCAGTTTGAGCAGGCGCCAGGATATCACCCTGATTTCATTATGCAAATTTGGAGTCCTAAACTTAAGTTTATCGGACTCAATTAGCTAATTGCTGCAAATTTTTCCTCGACTTATTTTGTACAGCTTATACGTGCTTGATGAGCTGAAAATCGCTAGCCCGATGGAATAAATTCATTTTTATCATCAAAATAAATTAATTTATTCAAAATTAACTACGAGAAAATAAAATTCTAGCTAAGATTTTAGATGTTAGCCTAACCGCAACTTCCTGATTCCGTGCACCACCGCCACTCATTTTCATGGATTTTTTAAAAAAAAGCTCGTGTAGATACTGTCTAAATTTATCAAATCGGTGTAAGAATGTTATTTATGACGTGGCAGTCCTTACCCAATAATTTATTGCGATTCAAATTGTACCTTCATTGTGTACACCAAACTTCAAAAATTTATGAAAAATGCTGCAGCGGACCGAAAATTCTAATTGTTGCGACTTGTGCAAATATAGATCTCTGACTTTAAAGAACTCAGCGGTTGGATTTGGATCTTTAAGTGCAGAATGCTTGAAGAACCTCTACACCTACACTGGTTTGGTTACACTCCGTGAAGGATGTTCGAAGAACTCCCACTTTCCGCAGGCGCGTCTTAGTCGGTCCCCAGAGGGAGCGTCTCCAATTAAGTGGCGCTCGAAAAATGCCGGACGACGACGAGGCCTCTGGGACCTGCGCTCTTACTCACTCATGTTCACTGGAACAGCTACTGTAGGTTGGAAGAGTGGTCTTTATTGCAGCGCTGGCTTGGGATTTGTTCGGTGATGTACTTGCAGAAGGCAATGCATGGGAGTATGGGGAACTGATCGGGGAAATGTATCGAAAACGTGTCCAATCAGCATTGGCTGGTCCTCGAAATTGTTGATGAATGTTTATACTTAAGTTGATCGTTCAACCAATGACTCGTATTCACTGAACGCATGCATAATTTAGAACTGGATTGTAAATTGGAGCGTATTTTTAAATGACGAAAAATACCTGCAGCCGCCCAAAAGAAACACGAAATTGACAAAAGATCCTGGCAATCTCGAGGAGGGTAAGAAAAAAGGTTTCAATATCGTTTAATTTAGGGTTCCTTGGACGATCAAATGAGGTTACTCGTTTCTCATCAAACCTAGGCACTTCGGCTGGGCACTGAACTCAACCCGAAGACTGTTTGAACTGTGGTCTGGTTAAGACACAGCAGCAGAGAATAAGCAAAGCACCGCCAGTTTACAGCTCTTCATATCAGTACAATTAGCATTTATCTTCTTCTCCGAGCTAATAGTTGAACTCGTTCAATGAACGATATCACGTGCTCGGGATGCTAGCGGGTTTCTTGAACGTTCGTGGAGCGAAGCCTGCGAGATGCTGCCGCAAAAAGTGCTAATGTTTGCACTTGATAAGAGACTACGCTGCTGCAGGAACCACCCTTGCCTTATTTTGAAGGGGACTGAGCTTGAACTTTATTGCCTGTGCTGCAGGCCGTGTTGTTCGTACAGTGGACTTTTTTCTGAGCGAAGAACTACGCAAGTAGTTTGGAATAGGTCCAGCGTTGAGTGGTTAGTTGGAACCATTTGTAAGTTTTGAAGCTTGTCACTCAAGAAAGATTGTCAAAAAATTCGGAAGTGAAAATTGCTAAGCTTGGTTTATATCCGTATCTGTGATATCAAACTTGAAAATTTTCCTCGTATTGACTTTTTCACATTTCCTTAACAACTTTCATACACGCTTTGATTCAATTCGTTTTGCATCACGATTTCACCCGTTTACGCAATTCATTTTCTACGATTCATTTGAAAATGCTAGGGTTAAATCCAGAGAATAGCACGCAAAATCAAAACGCTTAAAGTGTTCGTAAAAAAATGCTAACTAATCTCATTTTTATGCGTGATTACAATTTTCTGTCATGATTGAGAACTTGAAGAACTCTGTACAACAGCCGGCGCAATCAAAACTGTTGTACATCTCCGTAACGGAGAGTGTTGACGCCAGCACACTACGCTTCGTTTTTCCCCTTATTAAGGGAAACTTGCACGATGCTTTTGTTGAGGTGACATTTGTATCGCTGGTTCTGTAAATTTCCTACGTGCGCGTACTGCAGGTACCGAGTGTCGAGCTGTAGTTTTTCTTTTAAGACTAAGAACGTTAGTCTTTCCTGTACTATGCATTGGATTCAGTGTACAACCGTTGCTCAGTGACTGGATTTTTGACGTACCTATAGAAAATTCTTATAAATACTTCGTTGATATGTAGAATCAATTTTGAATATTACTTTTTTGTATCAATCTTTAACCAATAATTTGGATAAAAAGTTCAAATCAGTATCTATAATTCACCTCAAAACACCACGTCAAAAGTTGACGCACACCCTTCATTGGAGAATACACATCTGCTTTTCATTTACGTTCCGTTGTTCGCTAACGTTCCTGCCGCGCTGCCTACCCCTCTTGCTGTACACTTGAACAACACTGCTAATAATAGACGTCTATAAAAACATCATCACTCTGGCCCCTAACTATCCCCTGTGCATTCCGCGCTGCCATATTCGCCGGAGTGGCCATCGACCACCGACCCAAGAACCCCATGGCTGTTTTTGTTGTTATTTTGCTTGACCCGATCCATAGATCGAGTTTTTGTTTTAACGAGTTGAGTGAACTTTCTTTTCAGAATGCTCATTATTATCATTTTGACGTATTTTTTAGAGTCAGTCCTCTGTGAGGACGAAGGCCGCTGTATATTTCTAGTGTCATTCTGATGGATCTCTCCATTCAGATTCTACATTCATGAAGCTTTGTTCATTTTTTCCCGTTGTTTGATGGGATTTTCTCAAGTTTTAATATCATTTGCTCTAGCGTGGAAGTGACGCGCTGCAGTGCGCGAGCGCGTGGAAAGAATTAGACTGGACCACATAGACCTGCGTGGCGGCTCTGGTAATACAAAATCGTTCCCAAATTTGGGTCCCATGAACTCAACAACACTGGGTAAAAATGTGAACTTGCTTTGCTTTTGATGACAATGGGACAAAATCGTGGCATATTGTATTTTTTGTGAGAATTTTGAAGAGTATTCATGGGAGAATTTTTGTTTTGTAAATTCAGTCTTATGCTAAAAAACTCTTAAAATCAAGGTTGTGCTCTCTGCTAATTGTTCATAACGCCGATGACAGTGGACTTCCTTTGTTCAGATGCAGCTGCTTGGATTAATAATGCTTGAATTTTACAATGTTGTTTTTAATTAATAAATTGAAAATTTCAGTTGCATTAGTTTTGCCTGCATTCGTCCTTTTCATCGATACACGAGTTAGGCGTGGCTTAATATCTTGCTTATTTAAGGGTTATTTTTGCTCTCACCACTTATTCACATTTTACTGTAGAACAAAAATATTTTTTATTTATAGGACTCCGCAAGGCAAAGGTCATGAACCCATTCCATTTGGTAGGTGAAGTACTAATCTATATTTCCATGTCGAACCGACAATTTGAATGCAAGTAATCTTCACTGACATCATCGATAAACTTTCTCCGCTCTGAAACCTCTTTATAAATTTCCTTCCTATCATTCCTAATTGTTTTCCGTGCTTCCATTGTCGTAAAGTCGTCAACTTCTTGTGGTTCCATTAGTACCATGTACTTGAGTCGTTAGATGGAGAATGGAGTGCTCTGAAATATGCATGAAAGGAGCCAGCTCGGTCGAGGTGTGGAGGTACTGGGCTTGGACGTACTAACAAACTGAGCAAGAGAATACTTCGTATGAAGTAGATCGATGAACGTACGCTATCTTCACAGCTGTTGGTATAGCAACTGTTTCAACGTCCACTGCGCATGACTCACGTTCTATTGATCACAATTCAAATAGAAGCGCTAGTGCTATGTACTCAGTTGGAAAGTGAATTGTAATTTTTGTTTAGCCGTTGGAGTAGCACTCACGTTCTGTTGCTTATTTTGAATGATCTCCATTGTAGAATTCGAAATATTTTTTTTAGTTTTTGCCTCTCGGTTGATTTTAGAGAGCTGTGTTTTCTTTCCGGTCGTCCGGCTCTTCCAAAGCGCGTTGTTCAGAAGCATTCATGCTAAGAACAACTAAGCGGTGAGTTTTGATCAATCAAGAATACGAACACAGAGTTCGTGCCGTATGCTCATGTCACGGCTTGAACTTTATTCATCACAACACAGTCCGGATTGGAATATTGCACTGTTTTATTCGATTTATATTGATTTAAATTTTACTAACAACGATGCTCGGGGGCTTGATCTTCTCGTTCTCGCTTGATTCGTATTTAGTTTCGTACACTTAAAGTATGCCACACTTTATAAAACAACCGAAATGTTTTCAATGAACGGTAAAAATAATGATTGCAGGTTTGATCTCGCTGCCTTTAGCTTATTTCTGACCGCAACAAACTAATTTGGTTTCACATGAGCATAAATGCCTCATGTTTACCCATTGAAGCCACACCTATTTAGCCTCGCAGGCTATAAGAAAGAAGCTTTAGCTGTCGAATTTTCCTGTTTCGAGGCGACCAGGTTCTTGCAAATCTCGCGTGTACGGGAAGCCATCAATTTTCCTGTCGATGGGCGTTAATTCGCCCCGAGTTGCAGCTGTACGAAGCATCGTTTTATCTATTCTAATGCCTTTTTTGCTTTTATTTTATCTCGACATTATTACAGCATACGACACCGTTAGCTGTTCCCCTGCTTTGATGCGATCTAAGGAAACGCTGTTCTTGGATTCATTTTATTTTCTGTGACGCTTTGTTGCGTGTCAGTGCACGGTGCTTCCAGATTGTTACAACTGGATGCTGAACACTGGTACAGGGTTGCGAGTACTTTCTATATAATACGCGCACAAAATTTTAAAAAATGTATCGAAGGATCAATTGACAGCTCCAAAATTGCGGCTGAAAATAGTTTAAATGAATGCGCTGTAACTCGTTCACAATTAGCTGCGCTGAATTCGTGTTTTTAAACATCTTGGTGAGGTAATTTTTGTTGGTTCATGTATTCGTAATTGCATACGTTTTTAAGCTAAAGCGCTAATAGCTTTTTCATTCTGCAGTCTTCCCAACAAACATATTTTTAATGTAGAAATCTAATGACGTACAGTGGGTCAAATAAGTATTCGTAACGTTCGAGAA
>VOMN01025206.1:0-11452 GCA_014899125.1 Orchestia grillus
AAGGCGTTCGATGGTGAATACCTTCGCCTTGTTTCCAATAATAAGATATGTCGTGAGTAGTTAAAGTGTTCCCGTAAAGGGTAACGAAGACGATGCCTTGTAGTTTATAGCATGTGAGATCCATCCGAGTGCCGGGTACAATTTTCCTTCTTCTGGTTTTTCTTCGGTTTTCAAGCGTGAATTCATCGGAGTTCATCCCGCTGTTCACAGCTTCTTTAGTTTCCAGATCCGGCTTCGACGTGTCCTAATGTATCTGAGTCGCCGATGTCGTTTCTACATAGGAACTCGAATTTTTATTAGATTGTCCAGGGATTGTTTCCGAAGCTTCTGTCTCACTGTTGACAAGCGTGAGGTTTCGTTTTAAACATGAAATTTTTTTTTCATTGAGTAATTAGAGACTGGGTGAGATCCAGTAGTTTTTATTTTGAAGAAGTAATAAGCACTTAAAGGATAATGCAGCCGAACAAAAACTATTTCATATTTCAGTCTGTCAGTCATATTGTCAGACTAAAAGCAACATTCAATGCTAGGAGGAGTAACGACATAGCTCAAATTACAATTATATCTATACTATAGACTCAGGAATGCCGGAGATGTGTGATCTCTTTCTTTTGAAACTAATTTCTGTCACAAAGCTGCTCAGATTGAAGCATCTTGTCTATCATATTGTTGGCGCAAATATTTATGGTTATTTTATCTAATAAGCCTTTGCCTCAAAGCCTAATTATTATAAGCATTAGTAGAACGTTTTTTATTTTTGAAATAACTAACTCTAATCCTCAATTCAAATCCATTATTGTTAATAAGGTAAGAGCAAATGTTACAAAAATTTCAGAACTAAATCAAATCTTAATAAAAAAAAATTCTCACCTAGCTATAAACAATGATGCGCAACATTTATATGTATAAACTCTCGTGTTAAAAATACATATGTTCTGCTTCACTTTATTGTTTACCTAAGTCTCAGGCCCTTTAGAGGATGGATCGCGATTTCGAGGCTGACAAGCGTTAGAATTCAACTGTTTAGGAGCAGCTTTAGATCGAACTTCCAAATGAAGCAATCGAAACAATTGAGACAATTTATTACCACAGGCGCGAAATTATCTAAAGATATTCGGTTGAAAAATTTGGCGTTTTTATAATGAAATATTCAAGCTATAAAGTTTATTGTTCCGGTCCAATTCATATGCTTTTGGTGGGAAACAGGGCGGTGTCTTCGTGCAAGCAGTGAAAGGTAATCAAATCGAATTTTAGGGGTGATATCCTTGTTTCGCAAAATATCATGCTCTTTAAAACCTCTTAGTAATTATTAGTAATATAACTAACGAGGTAATTGTAAGCAATGTAAGTAACTAACAAATAAGTAAGGTAAATAGTGTAAACAACTAAGTAATTATAATTAAGTGATGTAAGCAAGTAATGCAAGTAACTAAGTAATTATACGTAATAAAAACAAATATTCAGTGTGATCACCTCGTTTCGCAAAAGAAAAAGCTCTTTACTGTAAGCTCTAAGAACTCGCGCTTTGTATTCGGCGGTACCTGGAAGAAATACAGCTGTAAAAAAAACAGTCGAGAGCAGATGGTGTAAAATCTACGGTTCCTACCTTTCATGTTTCATTTACTTCTGTACCTAGAACTTTATTTCCTACTATACATAATATCAACAGAATAGGAAGGAAATGATCGCAAATTAATATTAGAAATTTTGTAGTTTAAGTATTAAAAAACAATGGTTGAAAGTTTTACATTAAAATAAATTTAGATCAAAATTTGTCGCATGCGTTCAATTAAATTTAACATATATGTGCAAACTCGTATCGCTAAAGTGATGGAAAATATCTGTAAGGTATGAAATATGAAGCTCATACTGAATATTCGCTATTTTTAAAAGGTAAATATTTAGTGTGTCATTGAGATAAGAGTTGAAGAAAATGTGCCGAGTATGCAAACCTTTGAGCCGAATTGTAAAATATTAATCAAAATCGAATACCAAATTCGAGAATTGTTTCCAAAGATTCCATTTCCTCCTTATGCTGCGTTTCTTTAGAGTAACATGAGTGAAATGGGGCTCTACATTAGGGTATGAATTATCAGTTTCCACGAAAGGCTTCACTTGCTACTGTACCTTAGACGAAATGAAACTCATGTAGCATTTGCAATTTATGCAATAAAATCATAGGAGTGAATTCATTTTCGTTGTATTAATTAAATTTGAAGTTAAATTTTTACAATATCAATTTGCTTTAAGCACATATTAAAATTGTGTAAACATAATTAAGCGCCCTCCACATTTAGAGATTTACTTTTAAATGCAAAATTCATTGGAATTACAAGACAATTGGAGACCCAGCTTCTGGAGTGCCACAAATGGCAAAATTTCTCCGCCCCCTTCGCAGCACCCCATCACTTTTGGGCTCCACTCCCTGTGCTCCACTGCCCCCGTCAGCTGCGCGGGGTGCACTGGAGCCAGGCTTGAGCTCATGCAAGGAAAGTGAACAAATCACTCCATGGTTCATGTTGAAATGAACGGCTTATTCGCTTTAATATTATTTTCTGGAGAAATTGGATTTCAAATCTATAAAGAACACAAATTAGTCATCAAATGTGCTGAAGTCTGTCTATAATACAATAAAAATACTCTGGTGAAACTAAATTATAAATCAGAATTCCTGCGACGGCCATTATTTATCAACATCTAAATGTTTCCTACATTTATTCTTCGCAAGAAATTTGAGTCAAGAAATTCAAACATAAATTATAAATAAAACCCCCACATCCTGAATTTTTCATTTTTTAACTGCCCACAATTACTTTGTGCAAGGCAAAAAGGTTAACGTAGGCCAGAGGGAATCATATGTTTCCACAATTTTTTAATTTAGCGCTTTATGCAAAATTGACATTTTAGAGCAAAATACCAGAACTAAAATGAGTTCTTTTGTTTGAGTGAATACCGTCATCCCTCATGATGGCCAAAACACTTTTCTCTTGGACCTAAACGTTTTCATACACTTTTTATTTTTTCAACTTTAAGAGACTATAAAGCAGCACAATTTATACTGATGAGGGACGTATGAACTTTAATGCAGACGTTTTCAAGGATTCGATGCCTTGAGGAACAGATCCGTACAGTGAATATTGTAATTATGGAAATGAATTCCAAGCCTTTGAATGCCACAGAGCCGCTGAATTGCAAGTAGATAGCGAGGACTTCGAGTGTAGGGCTTGCACTGTCAATAATTCATCAGCGAGTTGCTCTGCTAGGACTTTGAAATTGCGTTATGAGAGTTAATTAGAGAGCAATGACGATCAAAGAAGTGTTGCACCATGAGAGCGCTGCCAATCTAGAGCCATCTTGCCGATGATAGCTCTCTTGGGACCGGTATGGCTCATTCGGTGCAGCGAGAGGCGGTCCTAATACGTTTCGAATACGCCGTCCCTGGACCGCATTATGGGTCGTTGCTGCACATCAACTCTTCGAGGCTTTCATGGCAATGAAGCAGGAAAGGTAACGGCCATAACCCTGCGATATAGAAGCATCAACTTCGCCGCAACAAAGATGCGGCAGTACTTCCTTAGAGGGAGGCAGCGAGTCGGCTCGCACGGCCGCCCGAAAGTACTTTTTGAAGCAGCGCATCAAGTTTTTGCTCCATCAAGAGTGAGGTTTGGCCACCTTTACTTATGATTTTATGGCCAGTTCATGAGTAAAATTCCTTGCAAGTAAAGGGAACACTTTGTAGCGAACACTGCTTGACCGTCTTTGTATACATAGGAATTTTCCATCCTTAAAAAGTGTTGGCGCGATTCGCATTTGTGTGTGTTTTGGCGAACTGCATGGATCATTGTACAGACGAGTTCACGATGCGTATAATTGTAAGCTTACAACATTCTTCAGAGTCATCTCGAAAGGAATAAATATTTTTGAAGTCAATCAATTCTTTCATGAACATCAATGCCACGAAATGTTTGCAAAAAATATGAGTTTTAACAACCCGAGGAAACCTTAGAATAATTTTCCCGCTAACATGGCGTCTCTAAAGGTGAACCAACCTCCTACATATAGTTCAGACTCATGCTGATAAACGAGCAGCATTTGGAAACTACTTAGAAATGAAGTCATTCGAACTGATGGTCCCAACAAAGATAACATAAATCCTTATATTCTTTCTCACCGGATCTTTGCATAATTGTGTCCCCAAACTATTTTTTACTCCAGCTTCAGCTATCAATTTTTACACCTGCTTGAATAGTTCATTTTACACCTGTTTTAACAATGAGTTTTTATACCCGCTCGAAATTTTCCTTTCACACCGGGTCCAACTGTCACTTTTTATGCCTGGTCCAACTGTCACTTTTTATACTTTCTTCAACTAGCAATGTGCTAATCATGTCACAATTTACATTATTGAGCCTGTCTTTTCCGGTAGTTTTCTGAGCTTCACATTTATAAACAACTCGAAATAATTTATTATAGGTGTTATATCATATAAAGATCATGCGAAAATGGATTTCTTATACCATTACGATGGATAGTTTTATAATTGCATCTAACCACTTGTGGGCCCGAATAGGTTCTATGACTTCTAGGGCCTCCTACAGGACCACTTGCTTAACGCACACAAACATGTTCATATCCTAGTGCACTTATCTTTAAAGTACCCATGACTGATCTAGCACAAAATTTATTGAGAGAAGATATGATTTAAATTAGGAATTCAAAAATTTCTAGTCAATGGAGACTATTTAAACTATAATATACTTTGAATTAATTTACTGGCGTACAATTTGAGGGATTTTTCGGCCGTCCTTAGGATATATGTAAGGTCATAATTGAACAGAACGTCCTCAGTAGATCGATAAGAAATAGGATTCAAGATTCGTTTTGAATGCTTGGAGTAGAGTTATCCCAGGAACGCCAGAAAGCAATCAGTTTCAAGTTTTCATGCCGTTGTAGTGGAAATGGAATGGAAATATGAATTTACTTCAGCTCCTAGTCAAATGTTCATGATGGCTAGTTTGAGCAGAAGCAAATTACTTCAAGACATTATCGCCTTCTTTATTCAAAGTTTTGCACATGAATTTACAGAGGGAATATTGGATAAGATCAGGAAATTTGAGAATTTTCTAGCAGTTATTCAGATATGGGTCGTTTGAATACGTATTAAATTCCAAATTACTCATCACCCAAATGGTTTCTTTTGTAAAATAAAAAAGTATGTTCGTTTTGGTTTTGTTAGTTCCATGCCAGGTACACTTTCAATTCCAAAATTCATTGTAATTGCAAGACAATTGAAGCATTACTACGTAATTAGAACGTGATGTCATTATCAAGTTAAAAAGCTTTAATTTTTGTTTATTATCAACCTATGTGAGCTTTGGCAGATGCCGCTTCGTTTTGAAAAATTATTCCAAGCAATTCAAAATCCTCTCGTTTAAATTAAGCAATGATTTTTTCAGTTCATTTCCTTTATGCAAAATTTTGCACATTTTATTGATCCTCTGCTAACGCAAACGCAAAACTTACAATATTTATTAAAAATAAATTGTTCAGTATGTGGGGTCATAAATTTCTGAGGGTTACCTCGGGTTTTCTGGCAAACTGGCAATAAGCACGTCTGAGAAGCAAAATATTGCTCCTCTGCTGGAGGTAAATTGATGTAATTGCTAAATATGACGCCGGGAGATGGAGCCTCGCAACATTTTGCTCTCATCGTAAAAACTTTGAGGAAATGATAGCCCGTCTCGACTCACTCGGTTCTACTCTGTACAGCTTATTCGTAACTCACGATTTACTTTAGTCACTTAAGAATTTGTGTATAATCATGGTTCTATGCGATACCTCAAATGCAAATAGGTGATAACAATTCTTCATACACGTACAACACAATCATTGAATCGCACTCTGAAAATTGAGGGGATTTTTATTCATGGGTTACTAGGTTACTACTATATAATTACTTGCGTCTCGTAGCTGCAGACCAAATTCGGGTGCGTACCATATTTTGAGACAATAATTCAGAATGAATTTCCAACGAACCTTCATTAAGTTCGAATACAGCGAAGTTACACGACCAGGCATGGCTGCAATGACACCGTCAGTGTGAGGGAAGTGAGAGCTCTTGCTCGTGAATGTACGTTGTATAATTTCCTCCTTATCCTTAGCTAGAATAAATTCACAGCGGGGAGCTTAAATTGCAGCACCCGCGAGCGTGACGATATTACAGGAGATTAGTTCGTTAATGAGTGTTAGAACCAACAAGGAAATTGTATGACACATTTACAATATGAAGAATAATTTTGAAATCTATTTATAAAATTTCTGCCAATAGTAAAGGCACTCATGCACTGTACATCCTTTCGGAAACCTTTAATTCTTCAGTAAAAAACAAGAACCAGGAATGCAGTATGAAACATTTTCAATCGTAAAATTTATTTGCGAGAAGATAAGCCACTCGTAAGAAATACAGCACTGTGACCATTCACTTATTGTCATCTATGAAAGTGCAATGACATTCCTAAAGTAAAATGAGGGTGAACAACGTAATTATGTTTTTTCCCTAGATGTGTGATAAAATGCCTACTGGCTATTGACTTGAAATAAACTGACGTGGTGATTTAAAACAGGTTTCATTTTAAAAATTAATAGCGATTCTAAAGTTTGTCGTCTGACGAGAATTTAGCTGTGTATAAATTGTGAATCTATTTCTATTTACTGTGGTATTGCATTCAAAGGCATGATTTCCAATGACTGAGTAGGATGAGCTTTTTACAATATTTCCCAGCTGATAACTTCTACCTAGATGTCCGTCAGTCCTACAGCCTACAGTATGGGAAGTTCTACCTACATTCACAAATGCACATAGCTCACACCTGTATTTATGTATGAAGGATGAACGCCTCTCAGTGGGACGTCTATTCATGAGCTTGAAAAACGAACCAATTAACGACTATTTACCAGTATAACTCTGAATGCATAAGCAGCACTGAAATACTTGCCCGATTACTCCAATTAGAAAATTTTTAGGTAGGAAACATACAAACGCTCTCAATATTTTGCCGATAGTTGACTCCGCAGGGTCACTTCCTTTGTGTCTCCTTATTTTTGCTCTCTGTCAGAGAAACTAAAACAAAAAATTTTGGAGTTACTATGTAAGTGTTTATGTGGTGTTAAATTCAGATTTGTATATTACTAGATAACACGTGACTCGTTGGGTCAAATAAAAATTTATCAAAATCAAACCGTATCCAGAAATATATTCTATTCAGTTAAGTCGGTATCCACAATGCAAGATTAAACGAAGAGTATAAATTTCGGAAATCTCAGATCGACAGGCAAACGTGTGCACGGTTTCAAGCAAGCAAGCAAACAAACAAGCAAAACGACCAGAGTTTTAGTGTTATAGTAGATAGATAGATAGATAGATAGATAGGTAGATAGATTAAATGATCATAAAATTTGTTGTTGTTTAGGTTCAACCATAGACTTCTCAGTTGGATATAGAGATATAGGCATCCTTAATATACAAACAGTTGTGCATTTTGTACAAATGAGTATGTGGGCATGATTTCCCGTGCTCTAGCTTGTAGGATTGCCGAGCATCAAAGTAGAAGTTTACAGACGGGAAATGTTTCAACAAGCCCACCTTACCCAACCATCTGAAATCATACCTTTGGATGTCATACGAGAGTAAACGTAAATATGTAGTTGAAGATTTTCGGAAGAGCACAAATCTCTTCTGAGCTATGAATTTTAAAACCCCTGATCATTTTTAAAATGAAACCTGTTTTAAGTCACGTCAGTTAATTTCAACTATCCGTCGTTAATAAGTATTATATCATATTTTTAGGGTAAAAAATATATAATTGTATCATTTTTCCTCGTTTTCCTTCGCAGATGTTCAGTGTGCCTTCATCACGAATGAAAGGTCAATGCTCGAAGCGCCCGACTCTTTACGAGTGGCTCACCAACTCAAAAATACATTTCTCGCTGAGAAATGTTGTATACAGTATTTCTGGTTCTCTCTTTTTAAATAAATTATTCGAGTTACTAACTGGAGAGAAAATTCCTAATTCAGCAGCTTTGTTCATAGGTTTTACGATTTTTTATACCTCAATAAGCACACTTCTGTACACTGGTGGAATAAAGAGTTTAATTTAAATTTCATGTGAGTTGAACCACAGATAAATGTTTAGAGTTCATTTAATTCTAGGCGAGAAAGTAGCCCATTGCAATTTCGTACATCGTAGTCATGTGCGTGATGGTAAGCTAGTCAATTATAGCTCGTTTAAGTTTTAAAATTTATTATTCGTGGTATGATAGAAGATGACAATGTCTTGACCCTGGCGTGGTAATTTCCCACTGGTGCCCAAGTGCAGCGACGCACTTCTTCAGGAGCACAAATGTTTATTTTGCTCTTTTCTGTAGCAAAACAATTTTTTTAGACTAATGTTCAAGTTGCATTTTTAAAACTGCCTCATGTTCAGTCCATTACGTTTTGCTAAAAGTCCCGCTAGAAATTCTTAGGTTGTAAAAAATAAAAAATCCTCTTCACAACTATAAGCCGAAAAATCATTTTCGTTTTGCGAGTCTCCTCAAAAACGAACAGTCGGAAAAGAGGGCAATGAACCTCATGTCTGGACATAATAACGCATACTGTCCTCGAATATTCTACAAGACGTTGTCCTTTGCAGGTCTTTCCCGTACTTCTGAAACATAGTTTCCTTTACGACTTGAGGTGCACAATAGCACCACTTGGCGAGGAGACCTTTTTTCTTTGAGATGGAAAGCCGAGCTTCTTACGGTACCAGGTGCTTGAAAATATCATTGACGCCCAGAAAGTTTCATTCCTTCTGAAATACGATCAGTTGAAGCTTTCATGTTCACTTCATGCGTCATCTGATGTAAAGAGGACTTTTTTGGTTTCCAGTTGTCGTTATTCGCCATTTTGCAGTTGTTTTCAAAGCTCAAATTTGAACATTTAAAGAGAAGACCATGAAAACCATTGTTTGTAGTTCTGGACACGGTAATGTAGTTCGCTGGTCATGGTAAAAATAAAAATACAGGGTAGAACACGCTATCAGTGCCTCTTCGTGAACCCAACAAAATGAAGAGCTTTCTGAAAATTGAAAAGTTCTGGGAACAATGCGAATCCCTCGCGCCAGACGTGAAAATATAAACGCGCTCGAACCGGTAAAAATTTTGTTCAGCGTGCTTGTTAATTGATATTTTCACCCAGTCTTTTGTAGCAAACATTGTATGGCGTAACCGAATATTTCGTTTGAATACTTTGAATCAGTCAAGATCTCACAACGATATCTTTTTTACGGATACTCAATCCATTATCAAAAGAGCAGTTTTGTCTAACACAGTTCTATCCAACGCTGGTAGTATCTCAGTGATGTTTTCACTGGGTTAATACAATGTGTTTTCAAACTGAGAAGTAAAGGTGACTGATTTGTAGTATATGACTGATATAAGCCATTCTGAATTTATCCATGATAGAGTTAGATGTTCAGCCGTTTTTCAAAGAAAGTGACAACTTAAATTAATCGTATCATTTTCCCCTACAATTAGAATAGACAATATATGAGTATAACTCTCAATACATTCTGTGTTGAAGTGAAATGAATTTCTGAAGCATGAAAAATGGTGTCAGTAAGCACCAGAACAGCGTTTTCAACAGTAACATTGAATCATTCCAAGACTGCGACACCAGGCTCTAGATGTGATAGGCTTCAGAAAAAGTGATTTCATTACATAAGCGACATCATGTAGCACATCTCGTAAAAAAATACACGCATTTATCATTTAATTTCTAGTATATTTGAAAGTAATTATTCCGTCTAAGTAAAAGATCAGTCAGTTCTTCATGCGAGGAGGTCATTATACAGGGTGACACAAAAAAAGGGAGGATGTATCACAACNACCGGGTTGTGATACATCCTCCCTCTTTTTTTGTGTCACCCTGTATGATTGAATTTTGACTGCAATTTTTGTTCGCAGAGATTAAGGAAAACATTCGGAACATATCATTGAAAGGCCAACCTGTTTAAGACCATGTGTATCGTTTTAATGAAAAGCACATCGCTCTGTGGATGCCAAATAAAAAATGTGTACAGATGAAGCAGTGATTCCTTTGCTATTATATTACAATGGAATAGAAATCTGCCAAGAGGATGAGTTGATATAATATTGAACTTTTATTTTCGAGTGCATTTCCTTGTCAAGGGAAGTGAAAGAGTAAAATGAAATATAGAATCAAATAAGACAATTTAAGAAAAGATCATTTATGCGCTACGATCAGATGTAATTCGAATTTTCGTACATAAAGCTTGAACCTGATTAGTTTTCACGAGCGGCATTGGAAGAGGCGAGGACTAAGTCATTGAAAATATATATGCTATTTAGGAGAAATTTAAAATCAATGGAGCATTAACAGGCGGTAGGTTGCAGCGTCACGCTTACCAAATGTGCTATTTTCATTTAAAACGAACTTCGAAGCACATGAAGATCAGAGTGTTTGTAGAGAACTAGAATTTTTCAGCTTCGGATGCGATATTCAGGATGGCTATGAATAAGAACCCAATGCCATAGTTTGAATGGCCTCTCCTTTGCCGTTTAAAGATGCAGCTTTTGTTTACAGATTCCTGAACAGTTTGCCAGACCCGCCCATTCATCGTCCAGTCGCAACTAAATGGCAGCTGTCGAAAAGTTGTCTTCGTTCCATTTGGCAATTTTAGAGCGAAGCTGCCTCCACCCTCCGCAGAGACCGGCACAAATGGTGAGCACTTCAAATCAAGACGCCATCCTTTATTCAAAGCAAAGCGCGTGACGGAGACTGGGAGAATGCACACTAGGACCAAATGGCTTAAGCCGTTTTCATAATGGTCCATATATGTTCGTACGTATGAATGTATGTTGCGTAAGAGACAGGGTAGAAAGTTTTTAGGGAGAATTTGTGTGGCAGTATGTCATTTTAGGAGTCGATCTCTCGGAACAATTTATAAGTGAGTCGGGAAAATTTATGCATGTGTTTGAATATTAGCAAGGGAAAATGTCTGTGGGAAAAGTCTCGAAAAGAAAATGTGTAAACCTTACTGAAAAGGTGGTTATAAAGTGTAAAAATTAGGATGCTGCCTATTTTTTGTGTTTTTTTAGTGAAATGGTTAGTTGTTTCTAAATGTGAATGATAATGCTTGTGACATATGACCTAAATATTTTAGTGATCTTCCCCCCCCCTCCCTTGAAGTAGCAACGTAATGTAAGTATTAAGAAGGCAGTGAGAAACATCGTGTATCTGTAAAAGTTTAATAAAATCTAGAGCTTTCGAGCTTATACGGCAGTCATCTTCTGTACAAAATTCTAGAAAAAGCAAAGCGGCAACGTAGTATGTTTTTTTATTAAAGCCCACCTGCAACCAAATCGTTAAAAACGCAATTTTATTGCTTTAAAA